>JAOUQU010450210.1:0-19239 GCA_028566735.1 Ammoglanis amapaensis | reverse complement strand
GG
This sequence comes from Ammoglanis amapaensis, assembly GCA_028566735.1. NCBI lineage: Eukaryota > Metazoa > Chordata > Actinopteri > Siluriformes > Trichomycteridae > Ammoglanis > Ammoglanis amapaensis. Next base: position 19,237 of record JAOUQU010450210.1, on the reverse strand, counting down.
CTGTAGAAACTTTCTAGTGGGATTGTCGCCATCTTGTGTTCAATCAATTGCGTGTTATGTTGTCATATGACCACTGGGTGGTACGGGCAGTGTGTCCATATGAGGCCAAAAACATTAGGTAGAATGGTGCAGAGAACCAGATATGTAATGTCCTCATATGAGGTCGCAGGGTCTCTAGAGGTTAAGGACATGCACATTGTTCACTTTTGTTAGTTAGGAGTTTTTAAAGAATGATAAATTGTTAACTGCTGCAGATCCAACAGAATCTCTGCATAGGACTGGAGTGACATTTTCAGGTCTTTCTTACTTCTTTAACAGAGGTCTTTATTCCTAGGTTGGCCAGACTTTAAAATTATGGATTCTAAACTGTGGTTCGTTATAGGATCGGGACTGCAGGTTTACATCAGACTTAATACACAAATATGTGAAAAAAGTCGGGAATACTTTCTGATTACTTGGAACCTGATTTTATAGCATTTCATATTTGATGTGCATTTTTTATTATTTTGTTTGCATTACAAATCCAGGCTCCAGTCCAAAGTGTCTGTCTGCGTGTATGTCTCTGTACTCTGCAACAGACTGGTGTATTTACCCAGTGTGTATCCCACTGTAACTGACTCTAAAGAGGATTAAGCGGCGATGAAACTAGATATTAGATGGATGTTTTCACCACTTTCACATTTGTAGCTTATTTAAATAACGATCTCAATTAAAATGTTTACAAACCATTCAGGAAATATTGGTTATTGCTTTATAGAAGGCCAAGAGTGTAAAGTTAAGGAAACTTTGGATCATTTCCTTGAATCCCGAAAGGATGGTAAGGCTACTATGGTGTAAAGCACAGGTGTGGATTTTATTTTCAACTTCACACTAGCAGTAAAGAAAGATTGTAGGATGTGGCAGTGCCCATGTAGTTTAGGTCTGCAGCTGTCTTATGAATAATTTGCAGGTTTGTGATGGATAGACAAGCTGGGTTACCAGGATCAGCAGTTCAAGTAAAGGAAGTTCAAGTGTGAAAGTCCTAGTGCAAAGAAAAATAATCATAAAGATCTTTGATGAATCATAAAGATTGTTTTCTTCTTACTTCTTCTAAAACCTAAATATTCTAGTAAGCTTAAGTTATTTATAAAGCCCATTAAAAAGCAATAAGAATGATTATGTGGCTTAAAGGTTTTTTAAATGGTTGAGAAAATAGCAGAGGAAGATCTAAAATAAATATTGCTCAAGAAAAGTAAGCTATTAAAATGCTAGAGATTAGATTGTGCTTTAGCTTACTAGCCTTTTACTATGTGCAAACATTTGCATGGCTCCGCTGAGCCGTTTCCCCTCCATTTGTTAATATGCATTTGCAACCTGCCATAATGCTGGTCTACTGAATTCCAGACTACATAGTTCAGATAGAATTGGATAGATGAGACAATAGTTGGTTACTTGCCCTCAAAACTTGCCCTCAGCTGTACAATGTTGTCCTCTTCTACTTGTTCCTTATGAACATTATGTTCCTTCTAACCTGTGTTCTCGTACTTCTCATTGTAAGTCGCTTTGGATAAAAGCGTCGGCTAAATGCAATGTAATGTATGTAATGTACAAAAATGCTGCCACTTATTTCCTGACTAAGAGTTATAGGCATGATCACATGACTCCCATCCTCGCTCACTTACACTAACTACCGGTCTGCTTTCGAGTAGATTTTAAAACTCTTTTAATAGTTTTTAAAGCTTTAAATGGAATAACAGCAGCCTATATTTTCTACACATTGAAGGTGTACAGGTCCTGTGGATCATTAATGTCAGCTGATCAGTTCCTGCCTTCTGTGTCATCACCCCAAAATTGTGAAATGTCATGCAAAAACAGGGCAGCACTCAATTTGACCACATTTATGACTAAAACCCCACTATTTTCCTCCAGGATTTAATACAATATAAGAATCTACAGCCTAGCAACCTTGTTCAGGTTATCATCATTGATTGGTTACCACCTTCATTAGACAATCATGTTCTCACCTTTTGTTTCTTTTCGTCTATCTTCGTCTAACTGTATTTTATTGTACAGCCCTTCTTTGCTTTAAAATGTGTTTTAAAAATAATCTGACACTGACACTTCTTTAAGCAAATCAGAGGCTCTCAGTTACCGCCTCAGAGTTTCTGGAAAGTTCCAGGTTTTAAATGATCCTAGAGCTCACTTGAGATATGAAGAGGGTAACAGAGTTCTGTTAGTATTCATGTCTGATGTGTCCCGAGAGAAGCAATAACTCTGTCTTGCTGTCTTAAAAATCGTAGGGATGTTACCACAGTTGAAGGAGTTGTTGATGATGGATGCAACAAAATGTCTGGGGTCTTTGAAGATCATCTGAATCATTCAAGATTCACGCATAAGTAGCAAGAAGAAAACCAATAATATCCAGAAGAAACGTTAGTTCTTGTCTGACCTATGGAAAAAAGAGAAAGATTAATTATTCCCAAACCAGAGAAAACACAGTTCCATGAACAATCAAAACAGGCACATCTGGGAGAGCAAATGACTAATAACATTTGGCAAAAAAGCGAATTCTATACATGATTACGTTAGCATTAGATCACCATTCACACATGGTAATAATATTGTGATGGTATGATGAGGTTTTGCTGCCTCATGGGCTACACTGTCGAGTAACCAGAGTAACCGTTGTGTTCTTTGACCACTGTGATATATATCTATATCTATTTATATCTATATCCTTAATTTCCTTCGGGATTAATAAAGTATCTATCTATCTATCTATCCATCCATCCATCCATCCATCTATCTCTCTGTGTGTGTGTATGTGTGCAAGGTAATACAGACCCTAAATCAGTAATAAAACTTTAATGCTTTAAAGACTTTAAAGATGTGGAGTGGATGTGTTAGATTTAAAATGCAGATTTATATACATGAAGAGACATGTCTTCTATCCATTATAAATAGCAGTCATGAGAAACGTCAGGTTGAGCTGAGTCAGACTGCTCACACACTCATAAAGAAACTGTAAGCTGAGTAAATGTAGCAGTGGGCCTGCATACGTGCAGCTTCACATGGACACACCTATTCAGACTCTCTTCAACACAGCCGATGAGAAAAAAAATTTCAACCCACCTGTGAAGCTGCTAATATGTTGTTTTGCTCTGCCAGTGCACAACACTGAAATTTGTTTTACAAAAAAGACCAGATTACAAAAATAATGTGTTCTTCGTTTTACCACAGCTTATCCTATTTAGAAAAAGAAACAATCATTGAGAAAGATCAATAACTTTAGATTGGTGCTACAAACTTTTAATATCAGAAAAATATAACACATCAGAAAATTACAAAGACATGAACGCTTCTATCAAGAACGTTAAAAAAGAATGAAAAAGTGTGACTTAAGGTCATGACATCTGTCTTCTTACTAGTAAGTATTTTTATATGATGGTCAACAATTGACATTTAACAGCAAACAATCCAACAATCAGGAATTTAAAAATAATATTACACATTTAAAAGTAATATTTGTCTCATCAAACAACGAACAGAAACCTCAAGATTTTATGGTCCTCTTTCTATGTGAATAAATATAGAAATACTTCCAATGCATTAGAACCTTTGTGCCACTAAAACCTTTTAAACTCACTTATGACAAAAAGCACGAAATAATAAATCTTTAACCTAATAAATTAAAATCAACATCTCATTTAAAATCCAGGTAACTAAACTTGAGCACTTTTAATTTGATAATTGAGAACATTATCAGAAAAAAATCCCTAACAAAATTCAATTAGAAAAGACAATCATACTTGAAGGACTAGAAGGGTAAAGAAGAAGTGGATATCCTGTCATTAGATAAATTTAAACAATCAAAGACACCCCCCCTCCAAAAAAAAAAAAAAAGATTCTAGAAAAAACACAACATAGTTACCAAAGAATCTACAATAAATTGTCAGTAACGCTCTTAATAATATATCCACCTATCCATCCATGACTGTTGCGAAAGTGAGAAGGTTCTCCCATGTGTCCATAAGGACTTTCCCTGAGTTCCATGGTTTAATTCAAAATAAAATTTCTTTCACTTTGCATAAACTTCCAAAAATTGAATTGCCCCTAGGTGTGATGAGTGGGTGTGTTTTGCCTTGTGACTGATTGGAACCCAACTGTTCCTGGCATACCCCCAGTGTTTCAGGGTGGTGTCAGTATCAGGAATGTAGCAGAAGATTTATCATAAAAATCTGGTGCAATGAATGTGATGGACCAAAAAGATTTTGCTTTGCTTAACTAGAATGTAAGATTATCCTAAACTGTAAACTGCCAACTGTAAATACAATATGTTATATTACAGAGTAAAACTAATATCATGCCTTGTGTCTGGTCATTGTCACACACACGCACGCACGCACGCACGCACACACACACACACACACCAATTTCAGTATCTCCAATCAACAATCAATCTCTGGATTGCCTTATTCCGGAATCAAACCCAGGACTTCTTGTTGTGAGGTGACAGTACTAAACACGATGCCACCCACAGATATTTACATTTTTAAAACAAAAACCTGTACACTGTTGCTATAAAGCCATTATTATTATCATCACCACACCCTAAGTGTTTAGTTAGAGAACATTGTGAAATTATATTTTCACATTAACAATACTTTACGCCAACTTTAACTAAGAATTATATAATGTGGATTTATAACCAAACCAAACACTAATCATTTGCTATTGCGATTGCAAATTATGATGTCTACTTTTACAAAGACACAGCAACATTTTGAAAGTGATCAACATGTGCCACAGTTATGGACAAAGGTACAAAGGTCCCGTTTTTACTCACACAGTAGTACAATAACTCATTTGTGTTCCTGAAAGGAAAGGCTGCAGTTGTTTTTGTAATCAAGATATACACAGCGATACAGTTATTACTGGATGCACACTAGTAACTCTGAGTCAGCTTGATTGGATTTTTTTAAACATACAACTCTCTCAATGAACCTTCAATATACATAGCTTAAGTAGTGTGTAAAATAATTTACATTGAGGTAACTGTTTGGGGTAATACTTGCCCAACTTGTTAAGGACAGTGATTATCAAATGAAGACTTTGTATTTATGTAAGAATAAAATAGATCAGATATGTTCTAATCTTTTCGATGCTTCCCATAGAGGAGTCAGATCAAAAAGAGGTCTGTTGGATGGGATTTCATTTTAATATTCAGTTTGTTAAGTTTAATAAACGCAGTTTGACTGGCAATTGATAAATTAAAAATAAATAAAGAATAAATGGGCCACAGTTGCATCACAGGCCGAACTTAGTGGTTGCCACAGCAGACTGTGATTTTACATCCCCTTCCTGATACAACTTTCCCTATTTATACACTTGGAACAGGCATTAATAGTTCATTAGTTTATGCATCCTAGCTATTTATAGGATATTTCACCTGTCTCCAATTAATTTTGTTTGTTTTTGGATTGTGTGAGGAAACAGGAGCACCTAGAAGAATCCCACTCATACACTTGAATATACGACAACTCCATACAGATTGTGTTCAGTAGCATTGAGTTTACTTCAGATGCACTGATTTACTTCCACAGTCCAAAAACATGCAAATGAGGTGACTAGACAATACAAAATTGTCCATGACTATGTTCGATATGAACTTGTCATTACAACTATACAGCTGTACAGTACAAAAATCTTTCGTCACTTATACTAACTTGTATGGAAGTTGGGGACAGCGTGCAGGGCCACAGCACCCTGGAGTAAACATAGTTAAAGGTCTTGGACCCAATACAGACTGTGTGAATTTGAACCCACAATCTACACTGCTTCTTTTGTGTAATGATTAGGTGTTGTTTGTCTGTCACGAATGTAACCAATAAGTGTAAAACATTAGTTTACAATCCTAATAAATGATAAATAAATTAATACATTTTCATAATAAGGTGACTGGTCTGCGTTCGGTTCGGTTATTGCATACTATACCAGGTACTGCCACCTAGTGATAACTTATTAAACACATATAAAAAATATTGTATGTTTATCTATTATATGCTATTTATGTTTATTATCCATTGTTATATCAAATTTTGTCATCATACTATGCGATGATTTAATCATTAATATTTATAAGTTTATCATTCGGACCTTTATTATGAAGTCAGTGGTCTTGTATCCGGATGTTGTGGTGTTGTAGCTGCTGTGTAAACAACATTTAGTTGGTGTTGGAGTTGTGCTTTGTGGATGAAGAATGGGATGAAAGGATAATATATGAACCCTGGTTTATATTAAACATTCTTCGACGTGAGGACCTAAAATAATTCAGCCATGGAAACTGCGAAAAAAGGTGCTAACCAGCTACTTACTTAATCGAAGTAGCTAAATGAACTGTTTGTAAATAAAGTGCAACTTTACACGTGTTCGTTTCTTCATATTAGTCGGTAGAACTCTTGTCCTGATGTGACATTTACGCATTGGTTTGGTGTGACAGTGTTATAAAACTATGTTAAAACTAAATGTTAAAAGATATATGTATATATATATATATATCAGACATTTGTGGCTGAAAACTTATAAATGATTAATTCATTTTATTTAACTCTTATTGGAGCTGAGTTTAATCTTCAATTTGCATAACTGTTCACATTAAAAGTCATTTGGACAACAGGGGTGCCCAAACTTTTGCATGTCACTGTAGGCCAGGAAATCACTCAGATACACGCTTGTAATAATTATGTTCATATGGTTGCTCTGCATTTCTGACCAGATTGATTAACTTATTTTTCTTTTTTGATTCAGGCAAGGCTAAACGAAGGCACTTGAGTGTATCGGAGTGCAGCAGTTTGGCCCAAAGCGAAAGTGGCAGCCAATCTATCACTCAGCCATTTAATCTAAACTTGTCTGGTCAATGCCAGGGACTTCAGCCAAGGACCACCACTAAAAGAAGGAAAAAAGGTAACATTTTAAAGACCTGTTGTGCTATGTGAACCCAAAGGTTGGGGGTTCAAGTCCAGGCTCTGCTACACGGCCACTGCTGGGTCCTTGAGCAAGACCCTTTACCCTGTCTGCTCCAGGGGCGCCGTACGTTTGTTGACCCTGCGCTCTGACCCATAACTTCCAGACAAGTTGGGATATGTGAAGGGAAACTTCATTGTACTGTACATCTGTATATGTGTAATGACAAATAAAATTTGAATTTATTCATTAGGGATTCAATACGATACTGGGCTCAAAATACAATTTTTTCCCTTAATTGCGTATTTAAGGCACTGTTCACTGCATATTCATATTTGTCCACATGACTTTGGTCATACACTAGTACTTTTTGATCTATGTATTGTTATTTATTTCTTTGAAAGAGTCAGATGGCAGACAACAAAGAGGCATTGCAGAATTCTTCTCATCGACTGGGGTGCTTAGTAGCAGTCCACAAAAAAACAAAATAAATGGCGTGGTCAAAACAGAGATCGGAACGAATGGACACACTGTTCCAAAAGAGGAAGATGTGGAAGAAGAGGAAATGTCGAACTACATGGATGGCATAACGGAGGACATGTTCAAAGATGAAGAGTTTGAGACAAGTTTATGTTGCGTGAGACAACATGAGGTATTGCAGGAAGAAAGAATGGCAGGATGCAGCAGTTGGACAAACTCTTCATCATTTGCTTTTCGTGTCGGACACTCTAATGTTGCTTTGAAGAAGGAAGAAGAGGAGGTCCAGTATGATGTTGAAAGTCTGCCTGATGCTCACTATGGATTACTGGGAATAAAAAAGAATTTGCAGGAGCCTCAGGGTCAGTTTGAAGACTTGCCTGAAGAGGTACTGAGTGTTATTTTGGCTCACCTACCTGCTGTCGATCTATTTTGTAATATCAGTCTGGTGTGCCATCAGTGGAAAGACATTGTCATGGATCCTAAGGTATGTAGTTTAGTTTTGATCCAGTGTTTTATTTTAGCAGCATTAATGTTCAGGATTCAGTATGAGGGGCAAATTTTGTTTCTGAGTGTGCATATGTGATAAATTTGATAATGTGTTTGGTAGTTTCTTCCCTGGAAGAAGTTGTACTGCAGATATGAAAAACAAGAGAAAATAGCTGTAATGGAAATTATGACCACTCTCAAAGACAACAGTATTGTCAGCACTGATGATCTTTGTTTATTAAACATGATAAGGTAAGGATCACTTTATTCTTTTCTCTCTAAATGACCAAAATTTAAACATCTTTTTTTAAGAGTTTAGATTAAGTTATCTGTGTCAACATGTAGAAGTGATAAGAGACAGTAGTACTTAAGATAAGACAATTCTTTATTAGTCATACGATTGGGGAAATTCACAACTTACATGAAAAGCTATCTCAGGTCAATGTAAACAAGGCTGTTAAAAATAGCCAACTATCGTGGTTTTGCATGCCCCTAAATACAGTGCCTTCCCAAGACATGGCCAAAATTAAAGAGCTTAAACTGGCAGTTGGGAGAATATCAATAAAACCAAAACAGAAGTGATCAAAAGTTTTATTCATTTGCGGCCGGTTGATGCAGATATTATGCTAACACACTTTTGCAGAGATTCTGGTGAATCTTAGAGTTGGAACAGTTGGTACATTAATAAAATGGATAATCAAACACTGTGCAAGGACTTTAGTTAGCAGCTCGATGCATGTGTGTGTAGAAGTGGGGAAAAAAAGGGGGGTGATAGTGGATAGGTTGGAGGTGGAGTGGTGCCGCCAAATAAACCCTTTATGGATGCAGTCAGGGTCCCTGGCAGAGGAGGATTCATTGACTGCACTAAAATTGTAGAAACGATTGTAGAGAAGATGTATAATTAAACAGGTAAATATATAACAAGAGCTACCATCTGTCATCTTATTATAACTGTTTTATATGTGCTGTGTTAATTCATGTTAACCAATTAGCTTCAATCAGTTGTCAACAGTTCACCAATAACTAATTAATCATATCACAGAGATATTATGTTTTAATAATAACAAACAATGAAGCATGAAAGTATTACAATTCTAAAAATGGATCTAGCAACTGATATCCCAAGTTATTGTTTAGAGTTATATGACAGTTCAATGTTTTGGTGTGTCAATGCAGATTTACTTTGTAAAACTAGATTGCTCTTGTCGCAGGTACATGTCACAGTTCAAGCACAACAGGCGGGTCAATGTGATGGATGTACTGAGTTGTATCAAAGGCCATCACCTCTACTCCCAGGCGAAAGCCTGCATAAAGCACCGCCTGCCAGATATAGATACTTTTGATGGAGTACGTAGTATTTATAAAATAATAACCAGCGTCTAAACCATGTATGATGTTAAATACATTTTGGATTAACTGTGTTTCTGCTGTAGGAACCGAACCCTTGGTCTGCTATGGCACTCATGATTATCCTTGCAGACGGAGTAAAAGACATTTTGAATCTGGTGTATAGGTTACAAACTTCTGGCTGTTTAATGACCCCTGATGGGATTTCTGAATTCCTGTGGGCCATTGCCACTCTTCTTCTGGCCATGAGAAACACAAACATTACTATCAGCAACAGGTGAGCTCCTAAGTAGTTTGACACAATCGCTGCAGCAGGTTATAATTTTGTTTTAACAAGATTATTATTGAACTGCCACTCGGGTGGTGCAGCACCTACTAGCACACCAGTACTGACGTTTCAAACTAGAGGGATCAAAACTCAGCTTTGGCTGAGCTGGGTGCCTACATGAACCAGACCTGAACCAGACAGAAATAGTTAATGGCACTTGAAATACCATTTGCATTTACAGTTTCAGCAGTTATCAGAGACCTTTATCCAACTTGACTTTCTTTTTGTGGTTTGAGCAATGGATGGTTAAGGCGTTACTTAAGGGCACTGCATTGATGAGAATTGAACCAGTGTACTGCAGGTTAAAAGATGCAGAAGCAGTTGTGTCGGAGGGTGTGTGTGCCAGTTTCACTCACTTCAGTCAGGGCAGGGATCAGCATCAGTTGTGAAGTTGGGATATTGGAATAGTGTCTTCAAATGGTAACCATTAGGCAAGGGAGTCTGTCATGATATTTTTTATTAGCAGTAAACATATTGGTGGAGTCTAATAAAGCAAATAATATATTGATGTAAGTAAAACAGTCAGCTTCAACAAAGCACGTGAAAGGCTAATGTTTTTGAAAATAAATAGGGCTTCAATTTGGATTTAAAATGATCAGGGAATGCTTTATTAAAAAGTGGCAAATCAAAAGTTTATTGAATAGACTGAACAGTTCTGTAAGAGTGAGAATGTTTTACAATCTATGTAAAACAAACGATTGGTGTGTTGTTGCTAATGGTTTATTTATACAGTTTTTGTATCCTACAGTGTTTGTCTGTTTTTTTGTAGTTTAGTAAATCGTTAAATCGATCATTTATTTTTTTGCTTGAGTCTCTGAGTTTATTTTCTCTCGTAAAGGTGGCATTACAACGTTTTTTATGTGCTGCACCTAATGGAGAATGCACCACCGCCTTCAAGCCAAGACAGTGTGGGAAGGTAGGGGACAATTTTAACTGAAATTATTTAAAATCTGATGTATTTTTAGTATAGATTAATGTCATTTTTTATTTTATTTTCTCTTATACCCAGAGAAAGACAACTACATATCACTCATGAACAGCAACAGATCCTCAATCATGATATCCACAAAGATCACATTGTGAAAATTATGGCCTTTGCTGGTAAGAAGCTTTACGTTTGAACTATAGTTGTGTGTCTCATTATTCTTATGTCTGTTTTTTAAAAGCAAAGTAAACAGAAAATGTACTTGCTTTAATTGTAATATATATTAAAAAAATGAGTGCAGTAGAATAAAATTAGTAAAAAGCTGTGGTTTACACAGACAACTTTCTGGTCCGCAAGTCATTGATGCTACTTTTAGTTTCCTAAGTTTGTGGGTAAATTGTCCTGTAAATGGACTCTTAAAATGTTTGGCCTGCAACAAGGTGAAGGATCAATAATGATTAGTAATTAATAATGATGGATATTTTTCTTTATCAGTGAAGTAGGTTTGAAGCACAGCAATGTAACAGCTGTGACACTACACATTCATTCTGATGCTGTTCTTATTCAGCATATAACATAATTAGATAAACATCACACCCGTACTGCTCTATGTATCTACTTGGGTGCAAATCCTACATCTAAAAGCAAGCAACTAAAGAATCTTAACTTATGTTGCTGACCAAATTTAGAAATATTATAATATAAGTAATATCTTCACATATCTCTCCTAAAAAAAGACAGGACGCTTTCATGACAATGTGCTTTCATCTTGCTGTATGTTTTTTCTTTAACAAAGCCTTGATTTATATAAATGACAAAAAGCTGCACTTTGCTGATGTATTATTATTTTTAAGGTACCGGGAAGACAACAACTCTGGTGAAGTATGCACAGCAAAGACCAGATCTGCGCTTGCTTTACATCGCCTTCAACAAATCTGTATCAACACAGGCAAATCGCAGTTTCCCTGCCAATGTGGAGTGCAGGACCATTCACTCCATAGCCTACAATGCCATCGGGAAAAAGTCAGTTTGCATTATGCAGCTTGTATCGTTAATATATGTTGTTAATATAATTACATCACTAATATTTTATGCCATTCTGATCTGCATTAACTAAAATAGGTACAGTCAGCTAAAAAAGCTGTCCAGTAACTTGAAGCCTTTCACAATAGCCTCTGTGCTGCCTAAAGGACTTGGTGGTTTTGTCAATGCCAAAGTGGTCAGTCTAACCCTCAATCATTTCTGGTCCTCCACGGATGATGTCATCGACACACAGCACGTCCCAAATCGCTATGTTAATACCAATGGGCGTGAGGAGCACCCAACCGAAGCCAAAAAAAGGGTACAAATAGGCACTCTCACAAATCTGTTTCTGAAATCTGAAGCTTTCGAAATCATCAGTGGTGTTTGTGCATTTACAGGACTTTGTACACGAAGCACAGAAGATCTGGAAAGAAATGACCAAGCTGAAACCCACAAAACAATCGGCGTATCACATGACCCATGATGGTTCGCTACTTGCATGCTTTTTTATATACTGACCATGCATATGTACTACATTTGTGTTCATCTACACATACACACAGTGTAAATTGCGTATGTAACTTCGTACACTTTGCAGTTTTGCATATTAAATGTTTCTGATCACCAGATTATTTTTAATATTAGACCAGGACAACCCAGGTAAACACAAAATGATTTTTAAACCATCTACTATATTTACCTAATGCAATTATTACCATACTCTGGCATGATTGCTTCCAAGAAAATGTGATTCAGCAGTATGTTGGTGACTTGTGACTCAGCACTCTGTGATCTTGTTCTGTGACTCTAAGCTGCTGTGATTTCTAAATGCGTTCACTGTTCATATGGCAGTCACAGTACCAATCCTATTACAGTATCGTAAAAGGCATAATCACAGTATAGTGAGTGCTTTAGAATGGCAAATTCTTTTAGAAATCTTTGGACTGCATGTTCTCCATTTGTGTCTCTTGAGCAAAACCCTTAACCCTGTGTGTTCCTGGGGTGCCTTATGATGGCTGACCCTGTGCTCGGACCCTGATGTCCAAACAAATTGGGATTTCGATGTACTGTACATCTGTATATTTATCGATGATAGGCATTTCAGTGGGATTGAATTTTTTGTTTTGAGTCATAATATATTTGAACAATTGTTTTCCTCATTTTAGAGTGACAAGTTAGAACAAACCAAGTACTATTTCACAGCATATTCATTCCTATCCTGAATAAATAATAATAACTGTTTCATGTTTCATCATTTTAATGTTTTTTAGGCTACCTTAAATTGTGGCAGTTACAGAGGCCTGTTCTTTGCGGTTATGATGTAATATTTATTGACGAGGCCCAGGATTGCACTCCAGGTACTGTTTTCATCTTGAATTTTTTTAGTTAGCTGTCTTGTGACTTCACAGGGAGACAGAGAGACATTGTGGAGTTTACTTGATTATTAACATTTTGAAACACAAATCCAATCATAGTTGTTTCACAGTAAGAAGATCCTGGGTTTGATCTTCAAATGTGGTCTTTTGTTTGCTTTTCTCAGAGTTCTGTGTTTTCTTCTAACAGTCCAAAGACATGCATATGAATTGAGAATACAAAGGTTTTTTCTGTCGTGGATTAAACAAATGGTGTAGAACATGAAATTGAATATTTAGTTAAACAAACAAAACAAAATAGGTTCAGACTGGCTCAGTCCAGTTTACTTAGTTTGTGTCTGTTTGTGGTTAGCGTTACATTGCTAGGTACAATGTCAATGTTATAAATGTTAATGTATCAAAAATAAGACTATGTATGAACATTTCTGCTAGTTTAAGAGTTTTGATGTAATTTTTATTTGTGTCTTTAACATTGTATTGTTATTCTGTAGTCATTATGGATATCTTGCTTCCCCAAAACTGTGGGAAGATCCTGGTTGGAGATCCTCATCAGCAGATTTACTCTTTTAGAGGAGCTGTAAATGCTCTGCATGCTGTTCCACACACCCATCTCTACTACTTAACACAGGTGCAATACATTTCACTAATGGTTTACACATGTACACTCACTACTACCTAACATGAGTAAACTTATTACTACTTTTTAACAAAAAGATACACACATGACAAACATGCTTTCATGACTAAATGTGTCCAGATCTGTAGACCAGCCAGTTATTAACTTTCGTCTTCGGCAGAGTTTTAGATTTGGTGCTGAAATTGCTTATGTTGGTGCTACAATACTCGATGTTTGCAAAAAAGTGAAGAAGCAGTTGGTCGGTGGATTACAGGATGGTAGGTTTAACATTACATTACATTTGGTAACTATAACGCATATTTTGTTCCGCTCATTTGTAAATATTGTATTTTGGTTTTAGGAAACAAAACAGTTACAGCCCTGAGCAGAATTAAATGTTTAGAATGTGTATTATGGAGAAACATATACAGCACATTGGCACCTTAGATTAACATACATAAAATCTTGTAATGTTGCTCCACTATGGATCAACTGAAAGTATTTATTTACCAGATATGTTTAGATACAAATACACAACTTACCTACATAAACGGAAGTGGAATCAAAGTTAACTGCGTCAAATTCTATCTCATAGCAGAGATTATTAAAATCTTTTTTTCACTACAGCTTTATTTGAATTCAACAGTTCAAGGGTTGAAATGTTCAAGGGTTACAAAATGAGCAAAGGCAAGACCCAAATTGTAATCCCTCTTTCAGAGCATCCCCACTGCAGTTATTCACTGGGGTGTTCACAATTTGTAGTGGGCAGGATCAAACGCGGTCCAAACAAGGAACAGTGGCAAACTGTGACATGCTCTTACACAAGGCTCATTGATGTTATGTAAATTCATATTATGTTTTCTATCAAAATGTATTCAAAATAGTGGTCTTTTAAGGTTTGGATGAAAGGTAAGATGTATGGTGTAATGGTTATGGTACGGTGTTTGAACTTTATTGCCAAAACTCTTTGTACATATGATAAGTCTCAGATTTATTTTAGCTAAATAAGACAGTGTGTTTTTCCTTCTACTGTTTACTCTCTCTCTCTCTCTCTCTGTGTGCGTGTGCGTGTGCTAGGCACTGTACGAGGTGAGAACATTGAGACACTGGAGAGTCTCAGACTTGCTCATGAGCAGGTTAAAGGCAACGTGGCCATTCTGTGTCGCTCTAATGTTACTGTGTTCAGTGAAGCAGTGCGGCTTACTGATGCCAATCCTAACTGCAAGATTCACATTGTTGGAGTGAGTTTGTTGTTTCCGCTATATTTATTAAAGCATAGAAATATAGTATGTTTTCTTATAAAGTATTCCCTTTTTTGTATTTTAGGGAGTTGAAAATTTTGGTCTGAGGAAGATTTTTGATATCTGGATCCTAATGCAGCCAGAAAATAAACGAATTACAGGTTAGTCATCTGTTTTGGATCACGTAGAAATACACAGCACAATGACTAACGTTTGTCATTTTGAATCTCATCTCTGTTATATATGTTTGACAGCATTCATGGGAGGCTTACGGCTAAAATATTTTGGACCTTTTTTAACGTTCAATTTTTATGAGTTCTCCATTTTTGGTTTCTTTTTTTGTCTTTGGTTTTAATAATAACTTGAGGTATGAGTGGACAATTCGTATGTGGTTATTTACTTAAGGAAAGTGGCAATTTTAAGCTTCTTCTTTACCTACAGATAACCTGTGGATTAAGGACCCATTCATCCGGAGCTTCTCCAAGGGTAGTCTGAGTGGTTATGCTGGTCTGAAGCGTTATGCCACACAGATGGAAGATGCCGAATTGGCGGCCAAGCTCTCCATAGTTCAAACATACAACACACGCATTCCAGAGCTGGTGGAGCGCATAGGCAAATGCACTTGCAGTCTGCCAAACTCTGCAGGTAACTGCTAATTAGCAGATTTACACATTGTGTTTTTGTGATGTAATTTCATGTTTGTGTACAGCTTTAATGTAACATATATTTTGCACAATTAATTCAAATAAAGTAAAACATATTATATATAGATTAAGGGGAAATTTGAATGTTTAATATTTTGCTCATTAGCACAATTATACCAAGTAGGGATTTAAACATGCATCATGAAACAGTTAAGAATCCGTTCATTAGTTTAATCTAGGTTTTATAGCCAGGTAAAGCCAGGGCATCTCTGTGGAGTTTGCATATTCTTTTCATCTTTGTGTGTGTTTCCTTCCGATTACCTTGCACAGTCCAAAGACATGCAGACAGTCAGGTTTTTGTATTCTGCAGTAGACTGGTGACCTGTTCAGGTGTTTAGTGTCACAAACCCAGTACTGTAAATTCTGTCGCATCATGAATGGAGTGATTAATCTCCATCATGTTTACTTGTCTTGTAGATTATATCCTGGGGACAGTTCATAAAGCCAAGGGCTTGGAGTTTGACACAGTAGTGGTGTCGGGAGACTTCATAAAAGTACCCTGTTCCCGTCATAATCTACAGAGAATCAACTTTAACCCAGGTTTGTAATATTTCACTGTAATTGCCATGTTTATAAAATGCAAGACTTGTTTTTGTTTGGCAGTTTGATAACTAGTGGCAACCAATGCATTCTTATCTTACTGGAGCAGCATTCAACTCTCTTTGTTTCAGGTATAAGGAACACTGATGGAGATGAGTGGAACCTGCTGTATGTGGCTGTGACTCGAGCCAAGAGATCTTTGTATATCACCAAAAGCATCAGCAACGTCCTCACACTTGCAGGAGTGAGTAAACTCTTAACGTTTCCTTTCTCATTTCCTGAGTATTCCTAACTTCTTTCAATAGTCACTAGCAGTCACCTCGTTTAAGCCAAGAGCAGCAGCAAATTATCACACATCCCATCTGACATTTCTAAGATCTTTTTAGTTGATTTTCTAGTCTGATCCCCTGTCAGTTCGAGGCCACTTTGTCTACATTGTCTATACTGTCACCTAGACCATCTTTGTAAGTGCATATGAAAACAAATCTGAGCTTCCCTTCTTTAAATAGAACTTTGTGTCTGCTGGGTGACTGGCCCGGTTGGTAGAACTAGATTTAGTAGCAAGATAACATATTGCATCACTCAGTCATCTTAACACCAACATCATGCAAATTTCAGTAATTTAAATAAAGGAAATCTTTAGTCTTTATAAAATGTTTGTCAACTTACTTATTGCACAGTTTCTTTATGGTACACTAATGTATTAACCAAAATGACCCCCCATTGATCATGCTGTTTATTGTTCACCATACTGCTTACAGGAATACTTTCTGAGGACAGAGCTGAGCAGTACATTACTGAACAATGACCAGTCTCGCAAATGTACTACCAGAGAGTGTCCCAATCAGATCACCAAGGAGATGCCACTCAGTATGCACAGACTTCCTATCAGATACGTGAGTTTTTGTGTTTATTATTTTTACCAGCACATTTTTGAGAAACCAAAGATCAAAGACCAAAGATCTACCAAAGATTCAGGATTTAAACTTTATAGAAAAAGCAATTGTACACTAAAGCCATCAAACCTCACTGTGGAAACTTTTGCACGGAAACAATGTTTGGTTTAAGTTGTTCAGAAAATCTGTTCTAATTTAATGAAATGTGCAACGTTAATAAATGAAATGATTAAATGTTGATAGTACTGTCTGTATCTAATATTAAAATGCTTTCGTATGTAACTATGTATAAATGTATACATATGTGTGTTGTGTTCTAGATGGACAGTGCAGAGATGGGAGGTGTCCTTTGTGCCACCTGTGTAGAACAGCGCATAGGGCCTATGGCCTTCCTGCTCTCTCCACCCGACAGCATCAAGGCCATGCACTACACAGAGGAACGACTTGAACTGCCCATCAACATCTCTATGCTGTTGGCTCTGCTGTAATCACACAAGCCTTCTGAGTTTTTAAACTAGAGATGCTCCATCACTATAGCAAAGTGAAATACAATGTGTCCACAATTTGTGCCCAGTCAAAAGTGATCGGTTTCTGTATAAGGCTATGAACATCCTAGATGCTCGTGTAATCCAAATTCAAAAATTACTTTCAAATTTTAGTTGGGGACAGTCAGTGTGAGGGAAAAGAGAGAAAGTTATTGGTCGTGTCAGGATTTAGAACCATCAGATTTCCACCTTTTTAGGCAATTTAAAAAAGCTTTAAAGAAAAATAATGAAAAGATTTTTTTGTGATGATGATGTGAAAGGCTCAAACAAAAACTTTTTTTTAAATGATGGCATTCAAAATTTATTACAAAACAACGTCATTGTACAAAAATGTCATTTGTTTTGATAACATTTATCGTAAATAGTGTTAAATATCCCTAATATATTAGCACAGATTGTAAGTGGGTGGTGGCTTGTGATGACTAGATTACTGGACCAGGCAGTTTCCAAAACCACAGCTTTTGGGCCATGTTCCCAGTCTGTAGTGGTCATTTTCTATCACCAGTGGTTCAAGAAAGCAGCAGCGATAAGTCGGTTTCTTTCTTATGGGGGTCTAACAGACGAGCTACTGTAGCTCAAAAACATGCAAAAGAAATTTATGTTAAGTTCATGCTTATGTTGTAGCAAAAGCAGGACCAACACAGTAATAAGAAAGTGGTCATACTAATGCCCATCTGGATGTTAGCATTTGTTGGTATTTAATACATAAAAAGTACGCAAACTAAACCAGGTCACAGACAATCATATAATAATGTTTTGTTTCAGGTGGATAAACATTATAAATGCCATTCCATTCCACTGTAGAATTTTCTACTGTCTGTATATTCGGATTGCTGAAGCTAATCTCAATTTCAGCTTCAGACTGTTTTATTTGCCTCCTGTGTCATTAATACAATATATGGGCAAGACTTACTGAACGATTTGACATATTTGACATTCCTTATATACAAATTTGTAAAATTTGAATTCTTTTTAATGATGTTTAAAGATTTTTTTATGATGTCAATATCAACATTTTGCTGTTTCTGCATTCTACATGTTATACATGGTGTTAGGGTGACGTAGCTATAAGCCCACAACTACTAAGATTGTAGATTGAGATCTTAATTGTGCTTAGTTGAGATCAGCTTGACTGGTGTTGAGATGGACATGATTGCCTATGTCTGTTCATACCGTTACCTGTGTGTCGCTCACTGCTACTCTGGTTACATGGAAAATATGATGACAGTTTTATTTGTGTACATATATTATGTTAAGCATTTATTGCATCAAACTGAATCCTCAGTCCGTTAAAACAGATGTGGCATCTAGAAATGCCACGCAATCAAACGCAAAGAGAAAGCAGTACATGAAGTGATGCAGAGACACAGCCAAGTTTTCTGGCCCTGACTGTAGAAATGTAATCTGCTGAGATGAGTCCAGGTTTTGTCGAGGAAAACAGATGTTGAGTTAAAAGTAAAAAGGTGCAAAAACTAGTTGCAACTTTGTCCTATATTAGACATGTCAAATAAAAAAATAGTCCAAAATTTCCACCTGTAAGACTGCAACAACTGGTATCCACAATTTAGAAATTAAAAGTCTAATTTTAAAGAAACATGTCCTTCCCATTGGTTCATTAATTTTGGTTTATTAATGATAGTAAAACATTATAATTGTACATTTTACTAAGATTAGTTTTTCCATCTCTGGAAGTTCCAGTTTTCTCCCACAGTCCAATACATTGTGTGTGTGTGTGTGTGTGTGTGTGTGTGTGTGTGTGTGTGTGTGTGTGTGTGTGTGTGTGTGTGTGTG
>JAOUQU010450109.1:0-19241 GCA_028566735.1 Ammoglanis amapaensis | reverse complement strand
CTGCATTTTGTAAAGTTGCTTTGAGACAATATCTATTGGAAAAAGCGCTATATAAATAAAGTTGACTTGACTTGATTATACCTGACTTGCAAAAGACGAATGTAATTCCGTCTGTTGACAAATTAAATCTTGGTGATCAGTGAGAAAAAACAAGGAACATTTTGGAGTGGCCTTCTCAAACACTGTCGAAAAGAATTAGTAGTGAATAATGCCAAAACAATAACCTCATGTCTCAGTAATTGATGAAATTACTGGTGCAGTGTACTCTAATCTTTTGATAGAAACAGTAGGTGATGATGGGATACTTAACAATTCTTTTAGATGAAATAAATAGTACAAAGATAAGTTCAACTAATAGAATATATATTGGATTAGAAAAAAACAAACAAACACACATAATTATGTACCTTTACTAAAGTCACTGCAGCAGCCTTAAAGACACCAACAAAGTCTTGATCAAATCACTGAAAACCATAAAATACATTGTTGGAAACTCGATGTAAGTAAACCAAAGCAGTACAAGTCAAATGTTGATAGACTATATTTAAAAGAAACATATTTTGAAGGAGTTTGAAGGAGAATTAAGAATTGATGTGCATCTGTGAACTTCATGTAAACATGGCCAAAGAAAATAGGGTGCCTTGCTTTGGAGTGAAAAGCTATATTATCTGAAAGACTTTTACATTTTCATGTTACAGCTGGCTATCACCCAGATATATTACATGACTTTTTAAAAAGTTATTGTACCACTAGAACTTGCGCTTTGCTTAAGAAAGCTTATTTCAAAGTGACAATATTAGTAAGTAACATGATAATAAACATCCACATGTGGTCCATGGACATTTTTAGCAACAAAAAAACAATAGATGGCAATGCAGTTGAGAATTGGACTATTCTGAGATTACTTCTATTCCTGGTTAGGCCGTATATGCCCAAAGGTGAGCCCGCTTGGCAGCTAATCTTGATTCTAAAAGAGATTGTTGAAGTTGTAGCTGCCCACATTCACAACAAGAAGTTTACTGAATGGCTTGCAAGATCACTGATCACATGCAGCTATACCAAGAGATATTTCCAGGCCAAAAGCTGATGCCAAAGCTTTTTTTTATTCCTAACAGCCACTCTGCAAATGAAAGAAAAAGCTATCAGGACCAAATTGCAGGTATATAATCGGTGGTGAGCACTGTGTTACTGAGTGCACTGTGGGCTAGCAGTAGGCAACTGGCTAATCAGAAGCTCTGAGAGCAGGGATGTGAAAATAAACAGCGAAAGAGCTGAAAAGATGCACTGAACCTAACCAAATCTACTTTACCTCAAGCTTCCTGACTCTCAGATCCAAATCGAGAACTGCGGGAACTGACAAACGAGAATGTTGTCAACAAAGCAAAGCTGTGATGGCGAGCAGCTCCCAGTGATGTGCTTATATAGCACATAACACATTGTTTACACTAATTGGCAGAACTAGAATTTAGGCTCATGTTTGATATCCTTTGTTATTCTTGCTGAGTTGCAGAAATCATAAATTATTTAATTTTTAGCATAAAACATTTGTTACTCCCACTACTAAAATACAGTTGATATAGTTATAAAAAATAGTATATGTTGCAGCACAGGATTAATGCTGATTCATCACCCACCATCATAGCACAAAGCACATAAAATTAATGTATAAGTAGTTAATTAAATAAATTATTAAATTATTTGTATAATAGAATTAATACAATTGGTGAAATGGACATTAAATAACGATTTAATAAAACACATATTTTTATATTACATTTTTATTAGGTTTATTACAAAAGATTTTATATTAATAACTAAATTACATAACTAAACTGATCAAAATAACTAAGCATTCAATAAATTAATTCTCTATTTAATTAATAATTATAATATCGTTTCAAAATAAAACTTTCATACTGAGACGAATGTTATATTTATATTTGACCCCTTAAATGATTCTTACATCTATAAAATGTTATTACGGTTTATTGGAACTGATTTGTCTGAACATGAAAGTTTGACAACCATGGTAGCATCTTAAAGTTTGGAAAAAAATAAATGCTGTATTTGAATAATTAAAGTTGTAACGAGATAAATTTTTCATAATTAAAAAATCCTTTTCTCATTATATTAGGATCCTTTACTCACTGATTTATTTCTTGTAATAATGAAAGACTCTTTCATTTTTTTTATTATATATGGCAGTAATACGCTTCCATAATGATCTGTGTATAAAGTAATACTATAAATTATAAAGTCATAATTGACATCATTAATGTTTAATAACATAAAATAAACAAATAAATATTATACATGATTTTAGACAAATTAAATATTATATTATATACTATATATCATCTATTTTTGCTTTACCAAGCATGAGGTTATGAAGCATTAAACACTTTCCATTCTCATTTCAAGTTAAACATGTTGAGTATGCAATGCCTTGTACAGAAGCAGGTGCAATGTGACTAATGAATCATTAGACATGGATGAAACAGTCAGTCTGTGTGCTTGCCTTCTTGGCAGATGTATGGCAAGATCCTCCAGCCAGGTTCACATCCTTATAAACAGGCCGGCTTTGTGATTAAAGCAGCGACTGCAGTACCATCTGCACAGTAGTCCATAACGAGTGCTTGTTTCATTAGAGAGGAAACTTGTGGATCTCTTTTCGGCACTGTTTTTCTGGTGATATTTGAGTAGAATATTAAAGGATACTTTTTCTGCTTGTCCATTTAGTTTATTTAACTTTTGTTTTAAAAAACACTAAAGGTTTTACTTTCCTATTAATGCTTAATAAAATCAATAGTACTTATGTTTTTCTTTGGTCCGCCACACCTAATTGATTTGGAGATTCCCTTCCTGATGCAACCATGCTATTTATCTAGTCTTGGAACCAGCACTGCAACACATGTTTGTGCATGGCAATAGCTTCCAGACACAACGACTGATTATAATGCTGCTAGGTGACACTGCAGTTGTGATCCTTGGGGTGGTATTTCCTTTAGGACAGCATTCCAAACAGAAGATTGGGCTACTATTGTGATTCTTGCAGTTGGGTCTTGTTTCTGACACAGTTCCAGAGAGCTGGTAAATTAAGCAGGCTCGAAAACATTAGTGTTTCATCATGTTAGCTAGCTTTACTTGAACAAACATGCTGGCTCAATTTAAGTTGATCCTGGTGATTAGTTCCTATGATCTATTAAAATAATTTACACACTGGCGCAAAGGTTTGTAATAAAGTAATATCCTGTTTATGTATGCGTATCGGCTGAAAAACAAGCGATGATCATAGATGGCAAAGTTAGCAGTACTTTCTCTGGCCCATGTGGTTGCAACATGTCCAAGCCATTGGTGAAATCTACCTTCATACGTGTAGGTGATAACAGCATGGATATCACGTGTGGAATAATTTCAGAATTTGTTGTCCAGGATAATCCCGAGCGCTGCTGCTTTTACTGCAGATCAAGCTACTGCTGATGATGACTAAGATGAAGAGACCAAATCTGTGTATTCTCAGAGGAATTCAGTGGTTTTAATGTGCAAAACCACAACATAATAGTACTTGTGTTTCAAAATATATCTCACTGAAATGTTAATACTTTGTAAACAGATTTTACGTCAGCCTGGAATCTCCTGGTGAAGGCATATATTCAGTTTAGCCTACAGACAAGTAAATTCAGCATAGCCTAGCCTGGAGACAAGTTAATTAACGTTTTTATTTTTTACTTAAGTCATGTTTTCTGGAACCAATTCTTGGTGTAGAGTGAAGTATACCTTTATAAAAGATAATATTTTCTCAAATATTTATTAAACTTTCCTAAATAACTCTGGTTTGTTAACTTCTCTACAAGGCAATTGTGGAAGGAATGTGGAATGCAAAAGCACAATCCACATTGTGGAATGCAACCAAGATCATCTTCTTCACCATGTGGGTCAAATGACCATTTGGGAGGTATGATTTTAGGTTTCAGTAGGTGTGTAAATTTGCCCCACAACTAATGTCATCACTATACAGTCATATACAGTCATGAATATGATACTGAAAGCACTACTCGTGAAAAAAAGCATGCACACACTCTGTGTGACTGTTAAAACATGACTGGGTGACATTTGCAATATGAGACAGATATAGAATTTAGAATTTTCTGGAGAATCTGTATCTTTTGTGTAAATACACATCATTGAACAGTAAAGAATCCTGCCTATGTTTATAAACTCATGCACTCCGCTGAAAATATTATGGTAGATTGATACAGTCGTGATTTCCTGCTCTTAGATTGGACACGAGGCAGACATGTTCACATGTTATATATTCTCAACTTAACCTAATAAACTTAGTTTATTAAACATTAGCAATCTGGCAATTATTGCACCCAAATATACAGTTCAATGAGTAAGAAATATGCAGGTGAACCATGATCTGCTACAGGAGACACAGGTGAATGGCTTCAAACTGCAAGAAAATAAAAAAGAAGCGGAAACACAGAGAAAGGCAATCATGAGTCAGGCTCAAACACCGATCTGCAGATTCAGCATCCTGTGTTCTAGTGCTGCCATAAGCAGTGAGTCAAGGACACAGTGCATGGTAGTGTGGTAGAGGCTGAGAGCAGACTAATGAGGTAGTCTTATGTCATCTAAAGCTGCCAAAGCTTGGAGCATGCCAGTGAGATGAAGAGAGCCGACAGTCAAATGAATCCTTCAGGGGTGAAAGCAAAGAAATTCATAAATGGAACGGCATGAGCATTTGGTTTAAATGGCTGTAGCAGTGGTAACAAGCTAATGTCTTATTCGCTGGACTATACGGGAGTGGGTCAAGGTCCTTGAGTTTAATGCCGCTAAAGAGACTATGGTTAGTTAGTTGTTGGCGAGACCTGCCAGGCAGCACTACTCTGATAAATAGAAAGTGAAGTCAGTGCAAAGACTGAGGGAATGGCACCATATTTATATATTTATTTCTCTATACAAAAATAAAACCTGCGTTACCTTAACTTCACTGTTTACACACCCTAGTCGACTTAGTGCTATCTGGGGATGCCAAATGTTCTGTAAAGAAAGTGGAGGTTTGCATAAAGATTTGCAGGGCAAAACAAGCATGATACAAGAAAACAGATCAGGTCAATTAGGTAGGGGCATAAATATCATAAGTCAGGATGGGTTTGAAGATGTAGGTGGCAGCAAAGATGAAATGTAAAATAAACTGAAGATGTAGTTATGAATAACCATTTTTTAAATTAATACTGCTACAAAATTTAAAGCCTATTGGTTAGGGCATTTACCTAGTATTCCAAAATATACTGGGTTAAGCCCCACCGCTGCTGTGGTGTTGAGCTGTTGGAATGCTAGAAAAAAAAAACTTTCTGCCGAACACCCAGTGACCAAAACATAATAACTATGGTACTGGACTAATAAACAAAAAGTTGCCCATTCAAGCTCCACTCCTGCCAAGTTGCCACATTGGGCACCTGAAAAAAGGCTCATAAAACCTAATTGCTTAAAATAATGTAGGTCACTATGGATAAAAACATATGTCCAAGAATATGTACTAACTGAAATAAACATGACTTTAAAAGAGGGAGAAAAAAGGTAATTTGTCTTTCTATTAGAAGGAAAATGGTGCCCACACATAAATAAGGACTCCTATTCTCTGTCATCTATGTTACATCAGCAGCAATTTGCTATGCCTAATTACCCCCTCCTGCATGAATAAAAGGAATTTGCATAGCTGTCGGGCACCTTTGCATCACAAGAGAGGGATTTTTCCTTGCTCATTCAAGCTGCCACTGCCAAAATCATTTATCAGGCCATTGCGAAGCGGTCTCTAAGGGCCAAAAAACATGGCATTCGTTTACCACCTGGTTGTATTACATGCTGTATGATCTGTTACACTTGATTTCAGAATTTAAGTTAACAAGTTAACATTTTAAAAGTAGTGTAATGAAGAACACCAATCATTATTAAACAGTGACAATGATTTAGTCATAGGCTTTAGTAATAGTGAAACAAAACAAACAGATAGTAACTTTTCTTACTAGTGTTTTATTGGCATGAATGCACAATCACAGACGTACAAGCTAACGTACATTCATGAAACTCTTCTGAATATTTTTTTACCATTTGCAAAATGTAGTGAACAAAGTGGAATTTAAATTTCAATTGAATATACATTAGAGATGCCTTAGAGATTTTGGATGTGTTCCTTCTAAAGAGCCTTACTTAAAATCAATTTAATATCAATGATGAACCAGTAAATGTTGCTACATTGCAATAAATGTAGGTTTGCACAAATTAGTTTTTGCTTTAGACACAAAAACAATTAATAATTGTACAATTGTGTTTTGTTGTGGGTTTTTAAGTTTGTCTTATAACAAGTTTACAACATTTTATTTCTTCTTTTCCACCCGGTAGTACAGTACTGTACTGCTTTAGAAAGAAAAGCGCTACTGTAAAAAATTGCGGATGCATTGCATTACATTTCAAAATAAGTGTCTTTTGTGCAGAGATAAGCTTGTCATTGCAAAGAAACAACATGAGAGGAGCAACTACTATATATGCAACAAGTTTATTCATTAATTATTTTCATTCCACAAGCTCTGCTCATTTTCTGTTGTTTTTTTTTTCTTTAATACTGTACTTTCTCTCTCACTCTCACCCTCCCTTTGTTAGAACATTTCTAAAACAAAATCTCATACCTGAACCAGTTTGGTTCCAGAGCCTTAGAACAGCTGTGCTCTGAAAAAGTACTGATGCACATTTTCTTCGGTTTGTTTGAACCTAACAGCATCATCATCTTTAATTGGGGATTTACTTTCTGACAGTGAAAAGTTCAACAATACGTCTTTGTGTGTGATTATTTGTTCTTTTTAATAGAAATAAAACAAGTAATTGTTACTGATAAGGTCCAGAAATCTAACTGCCAGACACAGACAAACTTTATGCCAGCTAGTAATCAGAGGCAAATACCTGTCTGAAATTGTTTTTGAATGGACGCTGTGAAAAAGTCAGTATTGCACTATCTATATCTGTTTTCTCTTTGTATGATTTTCCACCAGGGACAGAGGTTAGGCACTCCTGTAAGGGGTATAGAAAGTTCTTGGGATAAAGTCTTTTTTGGAGGTGTCTAGTCCCTGTTCTGGGCTCATCTCATATATGCATGGCTGACTCTATAACCTAGTTAAACAAGCAACATTGGCCAGAGAGTTAGTCTGATGGATAGTAGTACTTTTCTGAATACATTTCCTGCTCGTCATTTCCTTTGCTTGCTGTTATCGCTCTTCTTTCATTATTCGATTGTTTAGTGAGCTTGGTTATTCCCCAGCCTAACCAAGTTCGCAATATTGCCATTCATCATTTGCATCATTAGGTCTGGATATGTAGGGATAAACACTTATTTTTTGTTACTTAAATATTAATAATATAATATAAATTTAAAGAAAAACAGATGGTTCTCTGATTCCTTTAACTGTTTATTAGTTTGTATTTACTTCAAGCTATTACCATGTTCACCCTTTTGTCTTTTGCCCGCTCACACAGTGTAAGACGGCAAGCTGCAGACTTATTTAAGCATGCAGTCGGTGTGATTGCATGAGTGGCATATCAAGTTTCATACGCCACCAGTTCATTTCGTTTATTCTCCAGGTTTAGGGTTATAATTCTGTAGCCGTTTTTATTAAATATCTTTACATTATTCATTTAATTAATTCCTTCCATTTTCTGTCGGCCTGTGAATCATTGTATTTTTTATGTTGGGCCTGGGCTGGCCCAGCAGTATTATTATTTTGTTTAGTATGAATCCCAATTATCACACACCGACCCCTTTCTTTCTAGGTCAGCACACATTTGCGACGAAGTCTTTCTATCCTAAATAATAACATGGACTGATTTGCCTGAATCTGCAAGCACTTAAATTACAGGAAGCCATATAAAGTGCTGGCTTCCCAGTTAAAGGTTGGTACCCCACACCCTACCCATTCTCCTGCTTGTTTTTTTTTTTCAAGTTAAAACCCAGCAATACAAAGTGTAGCAGGCACTTAATACACTAGCCAATCACTAAATGGGAGGTTCAGGATGAAGCCAGGGCAATATACCTGACATGGATCTCACCAAGACAACCAACTCGGACTAGTTAACCACATCTTATGGTTGTTCCACTACCCATATGTGCAATTGGTACTCACAACCCACAATACTAAAACTCCTCGATCACCATAAGGTTTGGTGACTCTTCAGAGGCCATCAGTTTTTTCAACACAAAATGCATAGACTTTACAATCCAACAATCGATTGGAGTTCTGTATCAGTCGATACGGAGTCCAAAGTACCACAAGTCAAGTCTTATCTGACCTTGGCCTGCAGATAAATTGCCAATTAAACACTTTGGTACCTCTCCAGACTTTATTGAAGTACAGTCGGTGTACCATGATTAGACAGAGGTGTTTAGTAAAGACGAGGCACAACAATTACTTCCTCACCCTGCCTTTGATTGCTCCATCGAATTACTCTAGGCAATCACTCCTCCAGGCCGGGCAACAGACTGCATCTACTGTCACACCTGGACAAATGGTCTTAGTATCCACCAGGGACTCTCTGGTCCAAGTATGCAGGAGTAAGCAGTCACCCCATTAAATACAACCATTTATGATTGAGTCATAGTTCTATACCTTTCAGGCTTTTTTTCTAGCTTCTATATTAAACCTCGTTGGCATCTGTGCCTAGAGATTGGAAGGTCTGTTTCTCATTTACATCAGCAGTAGGCTTGTGATGTATCATCAAATTGATGATCATTTTAATTAAAAAATATTTTCCCATTTTTAATTGTGCAAATTAACTTTCATCTGCATTGGATCATCATCTGGTGGCTTTGAAAGCGTAACTGTATTATTGGAAAGAAATCCAGTAATTCAGCCAGACAGTCCGATATATTGTATTGTGTTTCTTGTGTAGGGGATATAGTACTTCTTTCTCTTCTCGCCACTATTTCTAAGATGCTTGAATAAGCTGTCTATAATCAACTGTATCTTTTTCTTGCACAGAACGACCTCCAATATCCGTATCTGTCCAGGTTCAAGGCTGCATACTCCACAGAAACAGTGCTTGTTCCTGAAGCTGAGGGGATGCAACATATTCACAGTGAATCACAACATCATACTGTCGACTCTCAAGCATTGAAGTAGCTGATTGTGTGGCAATGGATAGTTTCCTCTCTGGGAGAACGCTTCTACCAAGTATCATAGAGGGCTGTCTTTTACACCTGCTCTCCTTGTAAGGTCATAGCCTACCCTGGCTTTTCCTACCACTCGTATGCAAATGACACTCAGCTCTTTGGTCATTTCTACCTTATGACACTCAAGTATCAGTTTGCTTTAAGCTTGCCTGCAAGACCTTTCTCAATAGATGTCAAGTTGTCACCTTAAGCTCAAACCTAGCTCTATTGTCCACCACTAAACCCTTGCAGATTGTGAAATGCACAAGATCACCTGGTATTTAACCAACCAAAATACAGCAGTATCACTCTTCTGCTGCATTCTTTTCACTATCTTCCTGTAGCTGCAAAAATCTAGTTCAGAACTCCGATGCTAGTCTACAAAGGTAAAAATGTAACAGCATCAAAATATCTCCAGGGTCTAATCAAACCCCGCATTGTACCACACAACTACAGAACCTGACTTGACCTTCCCCCCAGGACTCGAGCAAGTCAAGGATCTAGACTCTTCTCTGTACTCGCTCTGAAGTGGTGGAATGATCTTCCATTGTCTGCTAGAGTGTTTAATTCTCTTTAATAAAAGACAAATCCATCTCTTTGTCAAGTATTTAACTCACTAACATTCTACACACAAGGTTCTTCAAACTGTGTATGTTTAAATTATTGTCTACTTCATATATAGAATGGAAATGTTTACTAGTATGAAAGCACTTCTGTCTATCACTCTGGATAAGAGCGACTGCCAAATGCAGAAAATGTAAATGTATATGTAAATGTATGGAATATGTATCTTGTATGAAGCAGGCAGTTTTTTGTCTCGTGCAGAGTCTGTGACTCTTCCTTCCTAGACCCTTTCCATCATTGTCTTTCCTTTTCTTTAAGAAAAATGAAATAAAATATATTCCATTTATTCAATCCAGCTCCAATACATTAGCTAACAGATGCCTGTGCTGACCCATGGTGATGTGGGGGTGAGTGCGCCATCTACCCACCAAGAGAGAGAGCATAGGCTATTATGAGCTCTCTTTGAAAGTTCAAGGTTGTGTAAATGATTAAAAACTGGATGTTGTATAACTTTATTTTACTATTTGTAGCATTTAGACTGAGAGTGAAAAAAACTATCTAGCCTGGTGTCAAGTATCTGTAAATCCCAGCTAAAAAAGAATTGATTGTGGGTTTTTTGTTTAATTCTCACATTAATAGCATTACTAGAGTTTCTTTTGGTTGAGTGATATCTGTAAGAAAGAAAGAAAGAAAGAAATATACTCTGCCAACAATTCTGAAAAACTGATTTTGTTAGTAATAATATCAGGTAGGTATGTTTTAAAATCTACATTAATAATATACTATTTTTTGCTAATATATTAGGCACTTAATGGTATCTGAATGAGTTGATCTAGCACGGATGAACCTAGTACATTCATCTTCCATTACTTTGTTAAATCAGTTGTTTTCATGCAAAGCTATACACCTTGATCAAAATGAAATAATCTCCCTCTGTTAAGGACTCAGATACAGTTTTGGATACGTTCATGTCTAGGTTTAAAACATTGTATTCACTCAGCCTCTTTTCAAAACAATCTTTGGGTGGCTCCAGTACTGGACATCTGGGCATTCTGATGCACTTATGTTAGATTTCCTGTCATTGTGTGTTTGCTTCTGGCCAGGGGCAGTGTTAGAGATTTTGGGCTGCATCAAAAAATGTGATCTACCTGTGAAAAAGCAGCTAAAGTCATTTTTGTTGATTTTCTTTCTTATGCACACAGTGATTCTACATGACAAAGAATTTGTCAGACAATTTGGCTAAGACATTGTTAATACTGACCGAGTAAGGTCATATAAAATCTGTCAAATTATAGGCTTCTAAAAAGGAGTTTTTGTGGGGAAAAAACAAACAAATATTTTCAACACTGCTGATTTTCATAATTGACCATAAATTTTCATAAAACTGACTGTATGACCGTATTTCAAGTAGTCACATTGCCATCCTTATAGTGACCATTTAAACCAGCAGCAGACCAACACACAACAGCAGCACAAGTCATGGTGATCTTTTGTTTAGTACCAGAGTGAGAAAAAATACAGTGTTTTCTCATTCTATCTCACATAATTGTTATTGCTTACATTACTTACATTGTCATCCTTAACATGCTCAACAGGGGGTTTTGGTTTTTGGTTTGGTCTATTGTCTATTACAATAAAACAGCTTGATCTGTTGAAAAATGTCTATTGTAAAAAGCACTATACAAATACAAACTGACTTGACATCTCTTGACTTGACGCTGTGCATCTGGTTTTTGGATTTCGTTACAGACATATACCATGTATGCCATTTACGCTGACTCAGCAGAGCCACCCAGATAGTTAATGACCCCACAAAAACAGTCTATGGACTGTTCAACCTTCAGCCCTTGGGCCAATGTTACCTCTGCCAGACTGCCAGATTCAGCAAACTCTTTTCTCTACAAACTACCTGGCCATTTTTTTTCAAGCATCTTTTTCTTAAACTGCAGCCATATCCCTCTAATTATATTCAATTCATGATCAATTATATATATATATAATTGATCATGCATCAAGAGTTTTAAAATCCCTCCTACCTAATAAAAGCACAGCGATAATGACACCTAAATCCATGACATCTTACTTAACAAAGATTCATTATGTTATGCAAATAAGTCTATACGGGGATGTCTTAAGCTGCAAGTGGCTGTAGCTCTTACTGTTTTGCTCTGGACTTCTTAATTCTGACAATAATGTCTGCATGATTTACACACTGTGGTCCACCAAGAATGGCACTGCCACTCTGTCATAACTAAATGTATTGTAAATGATTGGAATTTAGTTTATAGGTCAAACACAAAATAGTAAGTACTAAGTAAGAAATTGATTACTAAGTTTGCAATTGTGCCACATTCCTTCCATTTGTAGCACTATGAATTGAACAGTGTTAAGTGAGATGTTCAGAGTTTGGGTTGTTTTTAGCCCAGCTCGGCTTTATAATTCTCCATTCCTCTGAACTGATGTATTTCTTGATTTTCATAATCCTGTATGATCACTAATTTTCAGAGGTTTCCACAGAACAGCTGTATTTATACTGAGAATAAATGACTCACTGGTTGACACTATTGACTAATTAAGTGACTTCTGAATCTAATTGGTCACATGGAAAATCAGGGTATGAGAATGAAAAGGGGATAATATATATGCTCATTTCATATTTGCATTTATTTAAAAAATTTAACCATGTATTATTTTCTTTTCAATTCAAAATGACTTGCTACTTTGTGTTGGTCTACTTTCGTTAAGTAAGGTGGAAAGTATAAAAAGAAAAGAAAATCTAGAAACTTGTCATGTACAGATGAATGTCAATATACGATTTATCAAAACTGTATCATGCTGTTCAAGAGATGTGTTGTCTGCTAAGGCATGGCATCCCAGTCATCTTAAAGGGTGGCCCTCGGTCCATTGAGGTCATGAGGTATAGGGTTATGAGCCTCTTCATGGTAACTTGGCACATCTCAAAGATTTTCTAGGGGACTAAGGTCTGGCAAAAGTGTACGGCACTATACCTCAGTCTCAAGCAACCATGCTGATGGGAATGATTTCAAAAAGTCTGACATCACACCTCACTTAACTTTCCCTGGAGTTGCCTGCAATATTCAATAAGTCGACTTATAAACAGCATGTGTTAAAATTAAATTATTTTAGATGAGGTAATCACTATTGCATGCTTGTACTCACATGCGCTACTTTCATGGTATAAACATTTTCCAATTGTGAGTCGTTTATCATACACCTAATTACTCTACCTACGATATTAATAAAGTTTCTTTATAACTTTCTATTTTGTGATAGTTTGGAATCCATATTTTGTGAATTTGATGTACCATTGTATACTGTACTTGATTATAAAAAATGTTAGTGGTGCAAGAATATATTGTGTAATCGATTTTATATGTCGACATATTAAATGCACATATTAATAGTTGCTCTTTCATCCTGTTACACAATTCTTAAAAATTATTTGGCAGTCCGTTGGCAGCAGTCTTTGTCACCACATTTTATTTATTTTTTGCTCAATGGGTGTTCATTGCTTGTCACATGACCTGAAGTACAGATATGTTCAAATTCAAATTTTATTTGTCATTACACATATACAGATGTACAGTACAACGAAATATTTCTCTTCACATATCCCAACTTGTCTGAAAGTTGGGGTCAGAGCGCAGGGTCAGCCAACATACAGCGCCCCTGGAGCAGACAGGGTTAAGGGTCTTGCTCAAGGAGCCAACTGTGGCCGTGTAGCAGAGCCTGGATTTGAACCCCCAACCTTTGGGTTCATAGCCCAACGCTCTCTACCCACTAGGCTACACTGTCCCCTTATTATTATATTATTATATTGTTATATTAACCAACATTCCAGCTGGTCCCACTTACTAACCAGAATGATTTTGAGAGTTGCAGAGAAGTCACTATAGTCTTCACTATAGTCAGTGCATCACCAAGAGATGTACTGGTCTGGGTGCAAAACATTCATGAACGTTGGTATCAGCTGATGACCCTGCAGCTGACCTTTGGAAGACGTATAGCAAGCAGAGATACCAGGCACATACAACATCATCTGTACATTGCAATAACACTTGGTGATACAAGAATGTAAGTAAACTAAACACAATAAACCACAATGATAAGATGATGTTGGCTCCTGCTGAGAGATGCATCATAAACAGTAGAATGATGACCAGAAACAGGTAAACAGTTCTATTGTGACGTTTCTGCTGTTGTGGCAGAGAGTGCACTGACGTCACGAATAGGCTGGCAGTGCATGTGAGGCAGAGAGTGCATGTCTGGTTTGGGTGGCAGATCATTCTAAGCACTGCAGGAGGTGCTGCTACTAGTGGATCAAACACATCAGTGCCGCCGGAGTTTTTAAACATCTCAGTATGACTGCTGAACTGAAATAGTTCACAGACTACAATGTTTGGTCTATTCGATTTGCAGCATAAAAAAAACTCCAGCAGCATTGCTGTATTTTGTACCAACACAACACAGTGAACAACCCACCAACACCACCACCACACATTCAGTGTAAAAAAAATGGTCTCGTGGTCATCCTGACCATTAGAGGAAGGAATAAAGTGAGCTAACAAATAAACAGATGGACTACCAAACATGGTGACCACTGACATGCAATTAAATTGTAAAAAAACCAGAATGCCTTTTGCACAGTACTGTAGCCAATAGCAACTAGAATCAAGGATGTAACGAGCAGTTTTTTTAAAGCTTTTTCTTGTAATTCTGTTTTTGACAGAATATTTAACAGCTGTCCAGTCTCGATTTCTGAATGCATGTGGTTTGGTAACGATGCATGAGACAAATCTCTGTTTCCAGGGACCCGGCAACTGAAAAAAATGCCATGTTTTTCAACAGCACTTACTTCTCCATTTCTCCACTTTTCCTGTTCAGCCGGATACCAGAAAAAAAACATGCCTTGTTGATATAGAAAAATATTGACTTAATTTACAGGGTCTGTAAAAACATTATACTTTTTTACATTATTTTCTCTTCTAGCTTCATACCATAAAATGTCTTATATTTTAACTATATTTCAACTGTATTAATACTTAACTACTAACCTTGTTAAAACAAGTAATCAGTCCATTTGTGTAACCATAATAAGTTGCAGATTTACAACCAATCACCTTCAATATCTTTCAGTGACCTAGTCAAAAAAATATTTAAATTCTAAAATTTAAATGACAAAAATATTAATTTATTTTGGTTGAAAGGTTAGGAGCCATTTGTCTTAATAGCTGATGTTTCAAAGTAATCCTTGATACTCGGAAAAGAAATACAAAGTTGTCACCTATCTGACCAAGACCAAAAACATACACTGCTCATAGTGAAGAACAAGCAAGACAAATGTTGTTAAGTGGTTTACAGAAGTCCCTGACTTGAATGCCACAAAAAAATGGGAATTAAACAATAAAGTTCTTGTCGGAAAGCAATACAATCTGGAAGAGCTTAATAAAATTAGATAAGATTTTATTAAATGTTAAAAAAAACACTTTGAGTTCAGAAACTGGCTCCTAAAGTGGAGTTCTGTATCCCACAAGGTTTTATGTTAACTCATTGGTATGTTCTCTGTACGTGATGCCACTCAATTACTTGTAAACATGATATTACTAATCTACGATTTGATGCTCAGATGTATATATAAGCCAAACTAAATGATGACCAAACAATCAATAAAATGAAAAGACTATAGTAAAAAAATAACGGATTGGATGTGATTTAACTTTCTTCTAATTAAATTTGATAAAACAGAGATTTTAATTAGTTGGGCCAATGGCTGCAGGAATTTTATTTTATTTTATCTAACACCTTAATGGCTGTTTAATAATGGCTGTTTTGTAGAACCTTTCAACTATGTATTATTGCTAAACTTATAAATCTTCTTTATCTCATAACCTAGTTACTTATAACCGTGAAGTTGGATTATTGTATTATTTGCTGGATGTTCCAGGAAATGCATTAATGTACTAGATCGCATGCAAACTAGAACATTTCACGAGTCAATGAAATGAGATCCAAACGTGGTCATCCTGTACAAATTGTTCACCGCTACTTAGGCACAATTAATCAGCCTAATCTGCCTAGAGGTGGCGCTATAGTGCATACAAATCAAATCAAATTCAATTTTATTTGTCATTACACATAAACAGATGTACAGAACAATGAAATGTTTCTCTTCGCATATCCCGCGCAGTGGGGAGCGCAGTGACAGCCAACGTACGGCGCCCCTGGAGCAGACAGGGTTAAGGGTCGTGCTCAAGGACCCAGCAGTGTAGCGGAGTGTAGCAGAGCCTGGATTTGAACCGCCAACCTTTGGGTTCCCAGCCCAACGCTCTACCCACTAGGCTACACTGTCCCCTAAAAAAAATCCATTGCTGTACGCCTGTAGTAAACCTGATTTTTTAAACAAACTTGCAAACTTTTTTTATTACTTTGGCTCATGATAAACCTAAAAGGTACATAGCACCATTAAACTCTGCCCATTTACATTTGCAAATTAGCTTTCAAAACCTAGTTTTGCAAACTAGTCTCTGAGATTTTGCTCAAACACTTTCAAAATCATAGTCAAAAAAGTCGGCAAATGCTGAAGATCAATAATATATATATTTTTTTACATCTTTATGTCACTGGGCTGAAATATGCACATGAGCACATGCCAACAAAATAAAAAAAAATCATATAAATTTAAAAAATGTATAACAGTACAATCACTTGATTGCAGTTGTTGCTGCTAACCAGTTATTAGGTTTAAAAGGCAATATCTTTTTCACACATGGCCCTTAGATTAGCATTTCTTTCCCCCTTAATCATAGTATAATACAAAAAAAATACAGAACCTTCATGTATAAACTGCATTTTGTGTTTACTTGTAGTGTTTTCGCTAATTAAGGTCAAAATGTGCAAAACGCATCAAATTTGCTTAGTAGTTAGATTGCTTTGTTGATAGAACAATGCCTATAGATAGATACAGCATATGAGTTTCGTCCTGATGTGTCTGTCATACAGCAACTGCAATCTGCTTGGTTTAATTCGTGGCCTATATTTTAATGCATTAAATTTTTCTTTAGGCCTTAGGTGTGGACTTTGTACTGAACACTTCACACCAAGTTTCAGCTTGATTGAACGTAAGGCTGTGGAGCAATATGCCAGAGACTTCTAGTGCCATTAATAGCGCTCCCTATAGGCCTATTTGCACAAAACTTTACAGGCAAACTGGGACACTTGTCCGTAACATATCATTCGTGGTCAGAATTCTTTTTTTTTTTTTAAGTTTTCTCGAATTAAAATTTTCAATTTAATATTATTTTTTAGATGTTGTTATGTGCTCATTTGCACATTCCAGCCAATTAAGATAAAATGTCAATGTTTTTTCAATAATTAAAAATCTTCAGCATCTTTTGAATTCGTTGACTAATGTTTGACACTTTTTCAGTAAAATTCCAGAGACTAGTTGGCAAAATAAGTTTTTGAAAATATGCTAATTAGCGAAAAATCTGGGCAAAGCGAAAAAAAAGTGGGCAGAGTTTAATATACATTTTAGGTTTGGCATGAGCCAAGGAATAAATGGTCATAATGTTTTGGTTGTTCTGGGGTGGTCATAATGTTTTGGCTAATGTTTTGTTCATATTGTTTTGCTCCGTTGGTGTGATCATATATTTTTTTTTTTTTGCTTCATTGAGGTGGTCATAATGTTTTGCTCTGTTTGGGTGGTCATAATGTTTTGCCCCCTTGGGGTGGTCATAATGTTTTTCCCCCTTGGGTGGTCATAATGTTTTGCTCTGTTGGGGTGGTCATAATGTTTGCTGCCTTAGGTGGTCATAATGTTTTGCTCCATTGAAAAATGTTAAACATTTTCATAATGTTTTCTTGTTATATGTTGTAAAATGTAATCATGCCAAACTTTCCTGGACAGAGTCATAGGCCAAATTAATATTTATTGAAAGAATTATTCATCCGGATGAATATGAAGTTTAATGCAGATGTAAAATGTATTTTTGAAAAGCGACATTAAGCATGACATTAATTTATTAATTAAAATTCAAATAAAAATTACAGCAATACATTATAAATACCTTATAAATCTGGTCGGCCAGCTCTAGTAGTCATTTGGCATAGTCTCGCGGGCCAAATATAATGACGCTACGGGCCAAATTTGGCCCGCGGGCCAGAGTTTGACAATATGCTACAAAATGCTTGCTGTATTTTGTCTTCTTCTCTGAGCTCTCGTTAAGTCTTGCTAACTGAAGACTAACATTTCTTGACGGCGGCTGTGAATTTGACAAACGATCTGTCTGCGCCCACAACTATCAATATATGTAATTCATTTTCACTAGCGCCATATTTTATTCAGTCTGAAAGTCAAAGGAGTGCCGGATGCTATTCGCATGTCTTTGAAGGCTGAAGCAGTTCCCGTAACTGTGTCAAAGAAGTAAGAGAGAGTGAGAGAGCATCACAGCCAAGAGGAGGGAGGGGGTGTGCGCGCGCGCGTGTGTGTGCGTGTGTGTGTGCGTGCGTGCGTGCGCGCGCGTGTGTGTGAGAGAGAGAGGGAGAGAGAGAGAGAGGCGTTCACTCCGATAGCTCCCGGCTCCCGAGACCTACGGGAGAAATATCCGATAATAAGAACCATACAGGAGAATCCAGGCAGATCAAGAAGGATCGTGAGGATTATCTTAACAGAAGACCTTTTTAACTTTGGATCTTACATGGGTGTGGAGTGTCTGCATGAGTTCTGAAGTTATCCGTCATGTGAACGGTGCTGGAGGAACATCGGCAGCATCCGACAGCATCCGGCATCAGCATCCTTGAGCCAGGAACGCCGGCGCTAACCGCCTATAAGCGCGCGGCTTTTAACCAGGCTTTTTTAACACTCCGGTCTTCCTTCGACATTTATATATCAATCTTTTCCCACGAGTGTTTCCTCTCTGTTATTTCTATTATATTATATTTCACCGGGAACGTTTTTTTTTTGCGTCTATGGTGGAATCTAGTGGAAAAGATACACGGTTCCAAACAGCAGCAGGAGAGGATTTATCAACGAGCCTGGACATAATTCTGGAACAGCGCGCATCATCCGGCTGCTGCCGTTCAGGCTATTTAATCTGGGGGTTTGTCTTCGTTCTGGATTATCAGATCCAGGTAAGGTAAGAGCGAGACTTGTATGTTCATATGACTTGATAAAGCTGTTATTAGACCGCTAAAGGCATGATGAGAGGAGACAGACGCGGCACCTAAACGTGAGACGAGTGTGTAGATCTCGCCGATTGCGTAAGAAGTGGAGTTTAATATGGGGCGCGTAATTAAATATCATCACGTGATTAATCGGAGTTTATTATGCCATGAATAAAAATACTTCGTTCTATTAACATTTTTTAAAGAGTAGAGTGGGATGTTTGTCCACACTATCTGTCTGTCTATCTATCTATCTATCTATCTATCTATCTATCTATCTATCTATCTATCT
>JAOUQU010450004.1:0-19254 GCA_028566735.1 Ammoglanis amapaensis | reverse complement strand
ATAATAAGAGAAGAATTCACCACCAAGTTTGCTGGGTGAGTAAAAATTACACAAGTGCTTGTGCAGAAGTAGATGAGCCTTATGTATGAATTCATCAAAGCACAAGCAAAACAAAAAAAACAATGGAAACAAATAGAAAATATTTAAATGCTACAAGAATTTCATATATCCGAAATCTAATGTTGTAATCAACATACTACTGACATATATTATGCATATCTTATTATATATCTAGTCTATATCTAGCTGCCTATTGTGTCTGCCTAATTGGTATATTAGGCAGACACAATATATTATTATTATTGATATTCTGCTCGGCTTTGAAGCAGAATATTTAAGATTGATGCATTTGCAAAATAATTGTCTGTGTTTTGCCTAGTAAATTATTCTTTAGTAAATAATTAGTAAAGAACCTAGTAAATAATTCTCTGTGTTACTCTGTGTATTAATTTATACATTTGATGGTTTAGAGCAGGGGTGTCAAACTCATTTTTACAGAGGACCACATCAGCATGGTTGCCCACGAAGGGACAGATGTGACTGTAAGACAGTATAAATGTAACTAAATGTAACCAAGTCAATCAGATTTTCTAAGCTCTTGTGGGCCACATCAAATGTCATGG
Source organism: Ammoglanis amapaensis (assembly GCA_028566735.1). Lineage (NCBI taxonomy): Eukaryota > Metazoa > Chordata > Actinopteri > Siluriformes > Trichomycteridae > Ammoglanis > Ammoglanis amapaensis. The sequence goes on along the minus strand of JAOUQU010450004.1, from coordinate 18,631 downwards.
CGGGCCCCATTTGGCCCGTGGGCCTTGAGTTTGACGTGGTCTAGAGTCTAGATACATTCACTAGTTTTATTTAGTTTTTGTATTCATTTTGTATTATATTTTCATGGTACCACTGTGTTATTTACTCATTAGCATTTGACCCAGTCTGTGCAGTAAAACACACATTGACACACACTAGTGAACACCCACTAAGGGGCAGCAGTGAGCGCACATGCACGGTGCGGCAGGCAGACATAGCCCCGGCACTCCTGGATCAGTTAAGTTTAGGTGCCTTACTTGCATTTTTCTGTCATGACCTGTTGACTTTCAGAATCGACTCAGCAACCTTCCGATTACAAGCTAGTAGTATAGTAGTTATAAAGCATTCCACTGCCGGTTGTACTGTGTATAACTATGTATGTGACAAATAAACTTTGATTTGATTTGAAATCTCAGTTCTCTAACCGACAGGCCACGGCTATCCTATCAAAAATGACTTGTCTATTCAAGTCAAGTCAATTCTATTTGTATAGCACTTTGTACAACCAAAATAGTTTTAAGGCAGCATTACAGAATTTAGGACCACCGGACCAAGAACCCCTGTTGAGCAAGCTGCTGCTTTAAAAGCGCTTTAAAAATACAGAGATTGCTTGAGAAGCTGGAGAGGAACCCAACTCAACAGTGACCCATCCTACTTCATTGAGAACACTTAAAATAAACATGATTAATACAAATCATAAAGTCTGTTGTGAGATCTGGACATTATTGGTGCAAACTCACACCATGCACCGGTTTCATCTAGTAGAAGTAGCAATGTTCCGGCTCTTTATAGTTTACACCATGGAGCAACCGTGGTTTTCTGGTTCGAGAACAGGGCTTGTGATCGGAAGGTAGCCGGTTCGATTCAAAGAGTCGACAGGTCACAATTCAAGTAGCCATGAACGAGGCACCGAACCGTCAACTTATCCACAAGTGTGGTGGTTAGGATTACGGCTACCTACCGTGACAGGCACGTGTGCTCACTGCTGCCCCTTATTGTGTGTTATTATATGTGTTTCACTGCACTGGCTGGGTCGTGGGGGATAAAGTCCGAATTGTGTAAAAGCACATTGGTTAAAAAAAGTATTGCTTTGTTCTTTGTTCCTCAGTTCTAGATTGTTTGTAAACAAAAAGTAAAATATGTTTTAGTAAAATAAAATTCTTTTTCTTTAATTCTTTTTAAGTTTGGTTTCTAGAATACTAAATTACACGACTGTCCCTAAGGTTTAGGTTCCTCTGCTTACTTCAGAGAAAGACATCTGTGCTGAAAGGTGAACGTCTGTAAGTTTGTTTTGTGAGAAACCTGCGCAGTGGCAGTGTGAAAAATAACACTTGTGTTATGAAGTGTATGCATCGAGATACTATCATGCCAGTGTTTAAGTTTATGATGTCATTGTAAAATAACACAATCAGTTCTATACACTAGGTATAAAACAATATGTCAATGACAGGTTTTGGAGTGTTATTAGAATGCTTCTGTTTGTGACATCATCTGTGTCATAGGGCCAGACTTTTACTCGATATTTTCCAAATCTAAACTAAGCCAATGATTGAGTAGTAAAGGTGGAGTTGAAAGTGATTCTTTTAAAAATCCCTCAGAATTAATGCGGGTCATGACTAAAGTGCCTTTGAGCAAGGCACTGAACCCTTTACCTTGCTTCCTGGGCACCGTAGGTAGGGCTGCCCATCGATTCGGGCATGTGTGCTCACTGCAGCTCACTAGTGTGTGTAAATGTGTGTTTTACTGCACTTACTGGGTTAAATGTGGAGGAATAATTCAGATATGTATAAAAAGTAGATTAAAAAAATTTGTATCTTAAATTCAAATTCTACATTTCTTTAGCAATTTGAGCTACAGTAGTCCATTAGTAATGTAGTAATTTGACCTTTAGGTCAGACTCACTAAAATCCTTATGTTTGAATAATTCTTCTGATTCTAACACATCAACTATAAATATAGCATATTCTTGCCTAATATATCCCACCCACTAACAGGTGATCTAATTAAGATATAATTTAAACACATTTTAAAGAATTGACTTGTTTTCCAAATTAGGTTTAATGTAACGTAACGTGTTACGTAAAAATTGTGTATTTGTAAAGCTTTAGTTTTTTTTTTGGAGAGCTGTTGTGAACTACTATCGTTGTTCAGCCAAATTTTTACTATCATATCTCCTCGATGCAGATTTCCGGAAGATATTGGTAGCTGGCCCTGTGACACTCCTGTCTGCCTGATTTATTGGTTTTTCTAAATGCATCAAGATTAGTCAACATATAGCTGCATGGTTCTGTCTTAACGTCCTGGAAAAAACAATTACCTTGTTTAAATAAATATTATTCCTTTTGTTCTTTTAGGTCCAGAGTGAAGACAGTGTGCTTCTCTTTGTGGTGGCTTGGACCATCACTGAGATCATTCGCTACTCGTTCTACACCTTCAGCCTGCTTAACCACCTGCCTTATCTTATTAAATGGGCAAGGTGATTGTTTTCCATTTTTTCTCTAGTGTTCTTGATTTTACTGGGTCTGTCCGAAAATCGAGGGCACTGCCTAAGGCAAATTATTCAGAGTTATTACTTACACAGTAAATACGGTGATGTAGCTGCTGTTTTACTGACTAAGCCAATGGTTAACCTTAGAAATTTCAAACCAATACAATAATCACCTGAGCAGCTTGCCAAATGATTGGTACAAATTAACCTTACAGCATATCTTTGGACTGTGGGAGGGAATCAGAATATTTTGGTCAGAGCGCAGGATCAGCTATCATATGGAGCCTCTGGAACAGACAGGGTTAGGATTTTTACTCAGCATCCCAGCAGTGGCAGAGTAGCAAAGCTTGGATTTGAACTCCCAATCTTTTGGTTGTTAGACCAAAGTTCTACCTACTAGGCTACACTTTCCTTACAGAAATTCCCAGACCTGGGCATCGAACCCAGGCTATGGCGGTGAGTGTGCATAATTCTAGCCGCTAGACAGGTAAAGAGCACACTGTTTTCAGACAGAACTAAATAAACAAAACATGTAACACTTATAGTGTAGATTTTTGGTACCGTTGGTGTTTAGTTTGTTACTAGTGCATTAGGGTGTATAATTATTACGTTATCCTGTTTGCAGATACACATTTTTTATTGTTCTTTACCCAATGGGAGTCGCTGGAGAACTTCTGACCATCTATGCTGCGTTACCATATGTTCAGAAGACAGGCCTCTTTTCAATCACTCTGCCCAACAAGTATAACTTCTCCTTTGACTACTATACCTTCCTCATCCTCACTATGATCTCCTACATACCATGTAAGTTTGTTTATTAACAAACACCAACATGTACAAGTATTTTAAAAACGTTTCTGCACTGTAGTTAAGGCAGGAGTAGTAGTAACGGGTTATGACCAAGACTGCTTATATTCTAGATGTCCAAATTTTTTATCTGCTCTAACAAGTTTTAAGGAAAGGAAGAATTTTCATGTGACTATGATGACTATGAAAGCATTGGTGGATCAGTGTCAACATGCTGAACCAAACATTGTTGGAACAAACATTATTTTTATTGATCGAATTTAAATGGTATCATGCCTGGACTAATTGAGCGTAATAGAAAGTGAATGTAGAAAACTTGTATATTTATGGTATTGGTTTATTTATATTATTGTATTATTGCAATTGTTGGCAAGTTGGCAGTAGCCTGTTGCATACAGATGCTGTTTATGAGCCTCAGTATGAAGCTGAAATTGGTTTGCATGATTTTCATGCTCAATTATCTGGTTTAACTACAGTAACCCCCTGAAATTTGTGGGGGTTACATTACAAGAGTAAACACTGATGTGACTCTACCATAAATGCAGTGTATTAATAGTATGATTATTGTGATCTGTGCTGGTTCACTTACTGTTTGTGTGAGTCAACACACACACACACACAAACTTCCATACTAGGAGCAGTGAATGGATTTCTGTTCCAATTGTTGTGGGATTTAAAACCTACATTTACCATGAATTACTATTAGTTCAGGTCCCAGGAACAATCAGCAAAAAACCTGCCGGTGATCATTTTATATAAAACATTTATCAAGTGACCATTCTGCATGACAAAATACCTTGTCTTGCCCTTAAGTAGACAAAATGGCTGCAGTGCATGTACAAACATTTTTAGGCTAGAATGAAAAGATACAAAGAAAATTCTTCCATGCTACAGGCTAACTAAAACAAAATATAAAGATTTTATACAAACACCTAAGTGTGATCTTCAGATGTTGTGATGAACAGAACTCTAAAACAAAAATGTACTTTTTTGGCCTTTGCTGTATTTACCTGGTCTTATTAATTGCTTAAAGACAGTTGATCGAATCAGTCATGCAATCTTATATAAGAACTTTTTTGTGTTCATTAGTCAATCCAGTTAATCCAACTATTGGTGATAATAATAATTAATAAGCCAATTTATTTCCCACAGTGTTCCCTCAGCTCTACTTTCACATGCTACGTCAGAGAAAGAAGGTCCTTGCTCACATGGGCGAGTACAACAAAGTGGAATAAACGAAGCATCCACTCAACTTAAATTAAACTCACAAACAAATGGAACAAAAAAAAGACATCTTTCCCAGGAGGTTCCAGGATGATATTATTTGAGGGAGAAGTTGCTTGTCAATCCACAAAGCCCTTTTTCAAGAAAAGGAAATTGCAGATGATATCTAACTAGGCTAGTTTCAGAATGAGCTGTTGCAGGAAATTTAAAGAATTTTAATGATAATTAATTAATCTGATGAGGATGGTTCTAGCAATGCTGCCAAATATGATAACGAAAACGTTGTGGATCTAACTAGTTTTAATGAAGTCTAATTGAGTTATGTTAAACTTGGTGAGATTATAATAGGTTATTATTACATTGTGTTTTTTATTTGACTAAAATGAATCCCTTGAATTAATATAATTATTGACAAAGAGTGTTTAGGTCACTTGAAAGTATTAGTAGCTACTTTGATCATGCATGGTCATAGGTATGTTTGTGAGGTTGTGTTTGTTCAGGGTTTTTGTGTTTTCATGTTCATTGTCTGTATTCTTGCATTCCATAAAATAATGTTATACAGATGTTATGCTCAGGAGTTCCAAGTACTAATTTATCTGCTATTTAATGAAAGGCGTGTTGATGACTAACCTACACTGTGTTGTTTTGTTTAGTGCTGGACGTAGGTTCCATCAAATAATATAAAGCAAGAAGCAGAAGATTAGAGAGCTTAATCTCTAGACCATTTTCAAAAACAGCTTGGTGTCCTGTCTGTATGGACTTTCTAAATGTTTGATTAAAAGATTGTAGCATTAAAGCTGACTGAGCACGTGCCAGCAGGTAACTAGTACAATTGGATAAGCCTGCATCCAGTCATGCATTTCTAACAAGTAAAATCTAATAATGCACCAGGCAAGCCAGGAATCAGTAGTTGCTAAGCGCTTTGTTGTCCGTCTGCTCTCATTATCAGTGGCAAGAAACTAAGCAAGATCAAGCCTTAAAGAAGGGCTAGCTCATTAGTACTAATGAACAACATGCACACTGGCTTTCTTTACAATTTAGGTCTGAACTTTACTTTAGGTTATAGCCAAGTAACACCATAAGCTCTTGTCATTGGCACTCATGGAAGGAAATATTTTGATAGATCATCGCTGTTCAACATAAATATCACCCTTGTTTGAAATTGTTTTAATCGGACCGCTTTTAGTTCCACTTGGACCTCGATCTGACCTCACAACTTTAACACGGTTGCTGTCTAGAGTTATGGTTGATCTGACACAAATTGGTGGAATGAGCATCTCTATTGCAACCTTTTTAGTCATGCATGACAGCAGAACTAGATTTATGATTTTGAATGGTAAAGCAGGTTTTACATCAGTTAACCCACAAGCATGAGATGGTATTGGACTTTTGATACAGGATTGGTAAGGATTTGCATGGAACCAGCAGACTTTGTATAATCAGTTAAACACTTTTATATTTACAATAAACTAATGATCTGGAGAAAAAATGGTTCTTTGTGTGTTTATTCTGTTTGCTGTAATTTTCTATTGTTTTTTTTTTCATCGTTAATCAATATTCTTCTGGATATTCTAGATTTCTTCAGTTTCCTAGAACATATTTATGCAGCTGAGTCAAATCTCCATTATGTTTGTATGTTTGTTTTCTTTTAATTCCACACATGAATAATACATGGAAATACTATATAAAACACACACATATGTCCATACTGCCTTGACAAGCAAACAATAATTTGCAAAATTCTTAATGTTTTTGAGGATGGTTAGTAATAAGGACTGTATAAGAAATCCTGGAGTTTGCATGTTCATGTATTAAACTTTTTTTTCATAAGTAGCTGTTATCTGTCAAACTTAGTATGTTTTATTTAATATGCTTTTATATGCTTTCTTAATAAAACATCACAATGAGTATACAGCTTAATATACATTTGCAAAAAGGGGACAACATAACATCATATTTGGTAAATGATGTGATGTTGATAAATGTTGTATGGTACACTATATTGCCAAAAGTATTCGCTCAGATTCCTTGACTGACATACGATCTTGACATCCCATCCTTCATCCATAGGGTTCGATATGACGTTACGCCACCCTTTGCAGCTAGAACAGTTTCAACTCTTTTGGGAAGGCTGTCCACATGGTTCAGGAGTGTGTTTATGGAGATTCTTGACAATTTGTTTAGAGGTGAATTTGTGAGGTCACTTACTGATGTTGGATGAGAAGTCCTGGCTCTCAGTCTCTGCTCTAATTAACCCCAGAGGTGTTTCTATTGGATTGAGGTCAGGACTCTCTCAGGCCAGTCAAGTTCATCCACGTCAGACTCCATCCATGTCTGTATGGACCTTGCTTTGTCCACTGGTGCACATTCATGTTGGAAGAAGAAGGGGCTCCAAACTCATCCCACAAAATTGGGAAAACAGTCTGCATGACTACACGCTTTATTTTATACACCTGATTTTGATCAGTTGGATAGGTGAGCAAGTAGTAGCTAGTATTGTAGTACTATCATCAAAATGTTGCTTTTTTGGAACAAAGTTTTTTTTTTACCATAAACTTTCCTTGCATTGCTATGAATTCTTGCATATCACAACTGTCTTTTTATTGTTAAATGTGGTGCAAAAAAACAGAAAATGCCATTAATTTTACCTGAAAACATACACAGACAACAATAGACATGCACACTGTGCATATATTGTAACTATAGATACAAATTATATATACAATATGGGCCACAAGAAACCCTAGAAATGGCAACAGTCCAACACAAAGCAGGCATGTATATATAAATATACACACCCACCCATTCACCTACATAGCAATGCACAGACCCCAGTTAACCTGACTACATGCCTTTTGTCTGTGGAAACCAGAGCTCCAGTAGGAAACTAATACAGACATGAGGAGAACCTGTAAACTGCAAAAAAGGACCTGGATGTCCCACCCAAGTATCAAACACAGGACATTCTTACTGTGACTTGAAACAGTGCTGCCAGAACTGCTATTGTTGTCCTAGCCTAGTTTTAGAATATTATTATATATAATAATATTATATATTAATAATATATATATTTTTGAGCACATTATTGAGCACTGGTACCCTCTACGATTCTCAAAGTATTTATAAAAGTTGGTCATGTTTTTCACTTTTGGTTCTATTCATGACAGATATGATAATTATTTATAACACAAATTTAAAGTTTACGGTGAACAATCATGGACAATTTTGTTCATTCAGTTTACTTCATGTGCATGTTTTTGGACTGTGGTTGTAAACTGGAGCACCCAGAGTAAGTCAGAGCCCAGAATCCAGAACCACTTAACCCCCGTGTTGCTCCATTAGTGAAGTACAACAAATTGCAGTGGAGATTTAGAATAGCAGGGAGGTCCTGGGCTTGATCCCTTTGAACTCAGACCAGGTGAGGAGTTTGCATGTTCTCCCCATGTCATAAAATTTCTTCTAGAAACTCGGGTTACCTTCCACAGTCCAACGACATGCTACTGCGGACATTGGATAGCGCTTACATTGTGCCACTCCAGTGTTGATTCTGTGAAGATAGCGTTCGACCAATCAGCGGTCAGCAGCTATGTCACCCTCCACCCATACAGCCTGCTCCGGCGCGCTCGGTCCCTGATCCGGCCAAACAAATGAAGCACGACATTTAATAAACTACTGGTCACTTGGCGGTGAAAACATCCGTTGTGGAGGGTGGTAGACTAAAGTATGGTGCATTTAGAAATGGACACCAGTTAAACAGCCATGTAGATAAGTCAGGCTCCGGTTGAATTTCAGGAGCCGCCCACTCCTAAGTCTGAACTGTGTGTGACAGGCGTACTGACCAATTGAAACCCGTGAGCGAAAGTTAGTCAATCAGTCTGTCAATCTGATTGGTTAAAAAGAGAAGGTCTTGAAAATCATACTTGGTTGAATGGCAATACAAAGCGCTGAACAGAAGCGATGCATAATCGATAGTGTGCGCGTCTGTGCTTAACATTTCAGGAATCTGTCAGGGAAAAAACGGAAGCCGGACAGTTCGGCACCGGGTGCAACCGCTGTTCGCATCAGGGCGGATTCATCTGTAGTCTGCAGGACGAGAGGTGAGACTTTTCGGCGTTTGGAGCATGCGGGAGAGGTGTGAAAAGAACGCATCGAGGGATTCGGATCAGCAGTGGACAGCCGTGAGATCACGACAGCAGCCTTGCATGTAGGACTTTATGGAGACTCGGTGTGTGGGTGCGTCAAAGCTGCAGATTCGGTGCTTGTGCAGTGCGATCTAACGGAAAACCATCCTCATCCTCATCATTATCACCATAATTACGGATCGTAATGCCAGCGTCTTGTGAACAGCTTGTACAGGTAAACTAGACCGATGGAGCCGATGGATCCGTGCGTTCTGCACGATGGGTTATTTTTTTATCCTCTCCGCTCCAGTCTGATCGGACAGGCTGTCGTTTCGTCTACTTGCAGAATGAAGGATCCGTATGGAAGTGTTGCCAGTTTTTCCCAGACCAACACGCACGGACTGAAAATTCAGATGGATATGTGGAATACCAGCAGTAATGCATGCGCATCCAATTCCCAGTACAGAGCGGTTTGCTTCCAGTGATGCTTTTGGTCGCTGAGGGATGTGCCCCTGCTGAATGCATTAAATATTTAATTCATCTGAAGTCTCTTTGGTTATACGACTTGTTATCGATTGGTACTTTCTGTGCTGTGGATTTCGTTTTACGCATCCTTATTACATCGCATTATGTAATTTATTACTAGGCCCGTTTAGCTCGTTTTAGAAGCTTTTAAAATATGGAAACGCGTTACCAGTGCAGAATGAGGAATGCGGATCGAAAATCGGCTACATAAGATGTTGGATTGCGCATCGGATGCCATTTAAAGACGCGCATATGCAGACGGCGATGCGAAGTGTTTTTTAACCGTTCGATTACGCGCAGATCGCAGTGCGTGAAAACGCGAATCATGTCCAGATCAAACAGCGTCAGTCCCCCAGGGATCGGGGGCCCGAGCCATCGAGCAGCCTCCGAGCACAGATCCGCCTGGGCCGAGGCCGAGTCCCTGTCCAACGGATGTCCGTACCCGGCCAGATTCTCGAGCAGAAAGCTAACGCGCACCAGCAGCCGCTGGAGGAGGGACGACGACGATGAAGAGGAGGAGGAAGAGGAGAAGATAGACAGGACCGGACGCCACAACTCGACCGTGGCCCGGGTCAGTTTCAGATCCAAATCCGCCTGGCAGGAGAGCGTGAAACTCGACCGATCGTCCCCGCGCCACAACGATGGAGAAGTGAGACCCAAATCCGTCGAGCTGGGCTTGGACGAACGCGCCAGATCCAAGGGCAGGTCGGATGAAGAGGAGGACGACGAGGAGGTCGAGTTCTCCTTGAGCGTGTGCTGTCAAGGAGCCATGCACGTCTTCAGATCCAAAAAGTTCCAGTCGGAGAAGTTGGAGAGGTTGTACCAGCGTTACTTTTTCCGGCTGAACCAGAGCTCGCTGACCATGCTGATGGCCGTGCTGGTGCTCGTGTGCGCGGTGATGTTGGGTTTCCAGTGCGCCGCGAGACCCTGGCGCCCGGTTGTGCTCGTCTTCTCGGCCGCTATCGCGCTCGTGCTGGCGCTCATCGTGGCCTGTAATCGCACCGGCTTTCATCAGGACCACATGTGGCTGGTGTGCTACGTGGTGATCGCGCTGGTGTTGCTGGTGCAAGCCGTGGGAGTCTTTCTAGTTCGGCCTCGCAGTGCCTCGGAGGGCATCTGGTGGACGGTCTTCTTTATTTACGTGGTTTACACGCTGCTGCCGGTGCGGATGCGCGCCGCTGTCATCACCGGACTCGCGCTTTCGGTCATCCACGTGTGCGGATCCTGGAAGCTCAACGAGCACGATCCGTTTTTGTGGAAACAGGTAAGTCACGTTCTAATCCATCAGCTGTTGTGAGTGCAAAGTTTCAGGTGGGACATCGTGGAACATCCTAAAGCTGTTAAAGCTGCTGTACGTGGGAATGGGGCATGCACAAGTCTATGATTACTGTAGTAATATTGATATTAATGCATCTCCAACATCTGTCCTCAAACTGCCTCCATTTGGCCTCCTCCTGCTAGTATTAAGAAGACAAAGCATGTGATCGACATTTGATTTCATATATGTCTTCTCCTTCAGCAGATGCCATCATCCAAATTGACTTACAATGATATTTGAAGCAATTGAGGATTAAGGGCCATGCTCAGGGGCCCAATATTTGCAACTTGGAGGTAGTGGGGCTTGAAACGGTGACGTCTAATTGATCTCTAGCCCAGTACATTAACCACTAAACCATCATTGCTCCATGATTCCAGTATATCGCTAATATGTTTATTTAGTTTAAGGTTAAAGCTCTGTCCAGGGTGGCATGGTGACATAGCGAATATTATTTAGTGTGTTTGAGACCCATGTAAGGCAGTCCAGGTATGTTCTGTTTAGAGTTTGCTTGTTCTCCCTGTGTCCGAGTGGGCTTTTTGAGGGTGCTTTGGTTTCCTCCCATAGTCCATTCAGCGTAAATGATGTGCCAAGTGGAAGATGCGGAGCACAATCTGCTGTAGAGTTACTGAATTTCCCGTATCATTAGCTGTGTCTCAAACTGCATACCTTTGTAGGAGTTTTAGTGGGTAAATGCTGTCTCAAATGAAATATTCGGGGAATTGACCGATTAACATTTGATCACTCTTTTCTATTCTGCCACTATGTCCACCAGCTTTTGTTTATATAATAACTTTTATGCTTTTATTAGCTTTTTCTTCATTTCCTATTAATTTCCTTATTATTATAATTTTTTTATTAGCGCTACTTACACGAATACTTATACGAAGCAGTTGCCTCTGCTTCCTGATTCGAAGATTGCAGGTATGAACCGGTTGAGTGCCACCTCGTCCTCTAGGTTGGCAAAATGTCGTCTTTTGTGTGTAGTGTCTGTTTCACACTGCATGTAAGGGAGTTTTTAAAGTGCAATATCTGGATACTTTCAGTGTACTGAGTTTTAGACGCTTTTCTCGGTCGCACTAAAACTCCAAGCTCGCATTATGCAATTCAGCGATTTAGGATGCACCTATTGAGTTTGATATAACTTTGTGACTTCATGAACCTTGAATACTAATAAACAGTTAGTAGTACAAGACATCCCAGTAAGAAGGTCCTGGATTGGATCCCTTTGTGTAGTGGTCTGGGTCTCTATTTAATAGACTTTGGAGTATGCATGTCCTATATGTGGATTTACTCTAGATGCTCCAGTTTCCACCATCACTTCAAAGACATGCAACTAAGGTGAACTGGAGATAAAAATTGGATGAATCCTTTCATCATGAATGTAACCGTGGTGTGTAAAACTTGGCGATTAAAATCACAATAAGTAAAAAAAAAGTAAATAAATTATGCACAGGGGCATAGTCATGCTGAAACAAAACCTTTCCAAACTAGTGTAGCTGGTGCCCAAAAAGTGTCAAGTTTCTCCAAAGTTCGGTGAACAGTATAGGCTCTTTGACAAGGTTAGTTAGGAACCCCAAACTGATTTACATTTGGAGGGAAAATGATTGATTTAATTTTGTGGCATTAAATTTATATATATATAAAATAAATAAAATATGTAAACATGTTCTTTAAGTAACAAAATAGCTCAAAAATATTGTTAAAAATATGAGGATGGTCCAGCTGCTTCAAACTTTTGGTTTTATTACGCTAGATGCTGGCTAAAGATAATTGAAAGTTTGTGATAGGTTCTCCAGATGTGCTCAAGTAAAGAAAAGGCTATGAAGACACATTGTGCAAATGTTCTGCTATTTGGGACACATGCTCAACTAATATTAATATAGTTTATGTTGTGTTTACGTTGACAATAAAAACTAGTCGATATGGATGGAAGTTGTAAATACTCACTTGGAAATTGTAAAGACCTGCAATCTATGATAACAAAACATTTTGTTTAAATTTTGTTTGATTTGTTCAATCCAAAGTTTTCTATTTTATAAAACAAATCAACAATTAATACATCCTAAACATGGTATATTAAGCTCTTAAAGGTAAAAAGTTGCACTTTGTGTGTACTCATGGTAAAGCATGTGATATGATGTTATATGCCTCAGAGAGGCTCCCTCCAAACCCTGTAGCACTTTTCAATTTGTATTCACAATTTTGTTTTTGCTGTCGTTGTCAATAGTTTAGCGTCAGTCACTTAAAATAGTTAGGGTCACAACCTATTTTTAAAGCTGGAAGCACTTCTATGTTTTGGTTCGAAATACACAAATGCTATTTCTGTACTGTGGTTTTGTTCCCTCTCTCTCTTTCTCAAACACAAACACAGCAGTGGAGGCAAGTGATTGGACAACAGAAAGCCTGAAAAAAAGACAATGCTGGAAACCGTGCTGCAGCTGAATATCAACTGTCAGTTTTTACTTTCATGGCTGAGCATAAACATACACATTCACACTGTAAGTGTAGTATTGTGTAATAAATAGCTTAACAGAAAACAATATAAATGCACTACAGTTATCAAGTCTGTATGCATTCTAGTGAAAACATTTCCTCTGAACTGTTTGTTCATAATCATTTCTATATGTGTTAGCCATGGGTCTGACTAAAACACAGAGAACCTGATAAACACAAAAGAGGTGCTTGCTATTCTGTCCATGTAGTTTTTCATGATTGATTTGGGAATGGTACTGTGGTTAATTGGGTAGCACTCCTGATTCACACCAATATGGGATCACTCCCCAGGTGGGTTAAACTGTGTTCTTTCTCTGTGGAAATGGCATGTTCTCCTGGCTTCCCCAGGGAGTGACGGTTTTTTCCCACATTCCAACAACAGACCACTAGCGACTAGGATGTACGAACCAGTATATTGTAGTACCAGTCTCAAGTCTGAGTTGTCATCCGGTATAAAAACCACATGACATCAGATCATGCAGATCAGAATCACTATTCATTATTCTCTGCTACACAGTTCTAGTAATCCAGATTCAGTGGCATGCGCTTTAGTTGTATCCAGGTTCTGTATTGATCTTTGGCATGCTCTTTTATTGTCTTCTCGTCTTATTTGGTTTCCTTGTGCTTCTCTGTGTCATCAGAGCACTCTACATTTCCTTTGGGAAAGTGAAGGGTAAATATGTGGTACTTTTTGACCTACTGTTGTTTTAATTAAGGCTTTTTGGCAAATGTTTACAAGGCACAATGATTCTGTTAATAATTTAGTAGTCATAGTGGAAGTTAGGGATACTCTATACGATACACAACAAAAGACAAATCAGATTTCATACAACCAATTATATTTGGTCTGGGTCAACTGATCGGGTCTTTAGTTTACTTGCTATCACATTCATTGGTCTTTGAAGAAAAATAAGGAATCTTTCTGCTTGGTCACTGATAATCATGGTTGAATGAACTGAGGATAAGCCTACATGCATTAGTGAGCTAAAATGAGGTTGTTTATTGTCTGTTACTATGGATACCTTAACTTATTCATCTTGTCCCGTGTGACAAATTGTCTGACTTGCAATCATATGACTTAACTGCTGAGATAGCATTCAAATCAAGTGATTGATTAAAGCTGATGCCTTGACTCTGATGTGATTCATTGATTCATGATTAGACTGAAGAAAACAATGTGTATTAGCATAAACCAACCATTGGTTTGTTATTATTAATTATCAGCATTGATTGAGGTGAATGTTTTATCTTATTGAATTTTTGCAGTGGCAGACAGATGAGTAGTTGAAAAGTTTCACGGTAGCTTTTTGAAGAGAAAGTTGCTTTAGCGAATCATAGATATGTTTTGTGTCCATTTCATTCTGGTGCACTTTATGAGTAATGATAATTAAAGTTATGAAAGGGAGAACGAGTAATTACTGCAAATTTATGCCCTTGGTTTTAAAATGAGAAGACTAATAAGCTTACGAGCAGCCGTAGATTTAGCCACATATTTTCAATTATGGTAAATCTTGATCACATCAAAGGAGACATTATGCAAAATCCACTTTTTGTGTGTTTGTGTAGTTACATGTAGGTCTCTACTGTGCCTATAAACAATAAAAACTATTTTAAATAACTATCTATCTATTTTCTGTAAATTGGTGGCTGAGTAGTTGTCTGTCTTTTCACAACAATAGGGTCCTGGGTTCAAATCCTAGGTGGAGAAATTGAGGTCTTTTCTGTGTAGAGTTGTCGTGTTTTATTGTATTTATTTATTGTATGTAGCATGTTCTCACAATGTCTGTGTGAGTTTTTCTGGAGCTACCAGTTTCCTATCATAATTCAAATGAGTAGAATTGGAGATACGGTACAGAACTGTATTGGGAAATAAACCAATTGAACAGAATCTTGTGTAATGACCTATTAAATAAATGTAAAACTAATTTGTTTTACTTTAAATTTAAAACTATTGTTTTAAATAGTTTAACACCCAAAATGGCTCTGTTAATTCAACATAAAAATATGTTGTATTTATTTTCTAAATAAATGTGAACCATTATTGTAAATCCAGGCTATCATGGCTCTAGCAATTAGCTTAGCTATTGCTAACTCATGTTAGCCTATTTTAAATAACCCGGATTGTTTTGAATAATTATTTTTGCAATGTGCGCCATTCACTGGACAATCTTCACTGATAATTACAATGATTATTTTGCTAACGATTTTATGACAGTTTGTCTCAAATTGGATGCATAATTATTATATAGTTGTTATACATTTGGTCAAAGTGCAGATTTTTCTGTTTTTGTGAACATGACTGATGGGTATGCATCATCTAGTCCGTCATGTGATCCGGCAACACTATTTCTCATCGAAATCAATAGCATCACCGTATTTCCGACAAGAATTCATGATCAAACTCCACTAATAAAATGTTTATGAGGAACCACAATGCTTTTGTTTTAAAGTGGCATAATTGATTCCAGTTACATAGATTGTTTACACTAAGCGTGTAAATTTAAGTGTCCATCTGCTTAATTGTAGCTAAATATACAGTAAAATACTAGCACACTGTGGTGTTTCTTCATCCTCTAGCTAATTATGTAGTTTGTTGCTTATATGCTGCTTTCATAGCAAGCAGTTCCTAACAGGCTAAGTTTGACATGTTCTACATAGTCAGAAAACACCATCAACTTTATTAAAGTAGAAACAATTCCACTTAGAAATCATGGAATATTGGTTGGGTGGCACAGTGGCTTAGTGGCTAGCACTTAGTGGCCGATTCACAGCAAGAGAAAAAAAGAGTTTGCATGTTCTCCATGTGTCTGCGTGAGTTTCCTCTGGGTTCTACGGTTTCCTCTCGTGGACAACAGACATCAGGTCTCAACAAGTCAGGTTAATTGGAATTACTGAGATTGTTCTTTTTCTGTGTGTGTCTTGTTGATATTGTGTTCTGATGAAACTTGTGTAATGAATAATTGTCACGTGAATGTAACCATAGTGTAAAAACGCTGTAAAAATTCTAACAAAGAAACTTAATTAACTTTGCTCTGAAGCCAAAGTATGAAATGGTCATGAACATGTGAGTAACAACAATGTGAGCTAGAGATTTTTATTGTTGCTTGTACATAACAAACGAATTCTTATAGCAACTCCTGTTTGCTGTTTTCAGCATTTATTTTTTTTCTTTTTTTACGTATTCTGCATCTCCTGCATGGTATTAATTATAATGTGTTTTTTATTTTCCCTCCCCTGTTGTTAAATGAGTCATTTTATCCCATTTTTGGAGGTGCAGTTTTTCTGTATTTTTCCCTTTAACAGAGTACTGTGGAAAAAAAGTCTTGTGGGGGCTGGAATCAGTGAACAATTACTACTGAAAATGCAAAAACATTTGGCATCTAGTATATTAATAGGAAAACACACAATGAAACACACAAGAAATGTGAAAATATATGTTAGTCAAGCAAGTTGGATTTTAAAAAATATTTCTAACAATCAAGAATGGATTTCATGCTAATACACTTTTCAGCATTTAGTGAATATCTTTATCCAAAGTGACTTAGTGTAATGTCTGAGCAAGGTAGGGTTAAAATCTCAACAGTGACAACCTAGTAGTGGTGAGTCTTAAACCAAATCGGTTTAGATTACTAGCCCAGCAACAGAACCACTAGGAGATAAATTATATATATTCATATACATACTCAGTTTTATTGTACAATACATTACAAAATGATTGTGTGAAATAAGCTGCACTATGTGAATCTCACAATTAGTAAATGATTCACATTCACCAAGCCAATTCTTGCCTGCCATAAATAACAATTTAACATCCAATGTCAGTTGTTTAGAGGCAGGCAGAATTGAACTAGTAATAGAAAGATTACTCTCCCTCCCATCTGGACTGGCTAGTCAGGGAAGGAGTGGATTGCAAGTTTAAAGAATATCTTGAGGCATGTGCGAAATCTCAATAGTTAAATAGTTTTGTTTCAGATATGTGCAAAAATTAGGAAAATTAGGTAGTTTTATGTGCATTTAAAAGTACAGTTGATCTCATCAATAGTGCATGATGTCTTGAGCTAGTTAATGGCTTTACAGTTGTCTTCTTCTGTATGAGGATTAGAGGTGTATGGAGTCTTGCTTGGCTCGATTCCATCTGAAACGAGCTGCTACTTACAACATACTGCTACTATAAACGAATTGCCCCCCATGTAATACAGACGAGACTCTGATATTTAAAACAGACTTGCTTCT
Source organism: Ammoglanis amapaensis (assembly GCA_028566735.1). Taxonomy (NCBI): domain Eukaryota; kingdom Metazoa; phylum Chordata; class Actinopteri; order Siluriformes; family Trichomycteridae; genus Ammoglanis; species Ammoglanis amapaensis. Next base: position 1,403 of record JAOUQU010450004.1, on the reverse strand, counting down.
ATGTTCTTTTTTAGATTCTGTATGGCAGTAGAAATACTGACCCTTCCTCACACACACCGATTGATTATGCACTCCAAAGAGCCACTTACTATACAAAAAAGATAGCCCTCAGAGACTAGAGTCAAAAAGCTGATCATTGATCCTGTGCACTATATTGACTTTTACATTTAACCCCGACTCGTGATTGTGTAGAAAAAAACTGGGTTTGGTCTGGGTTGTTTGTTATTCTAGGGTCAAGGAGTCTGTTATATACATTTAGTGCATCTGCCTTTCTAACAACCCCCTAGTTTCAGTTTCTTCTCTACAAGGTTTAGTGATTTATTTTACTCATTTGGAATGTTTACGGCAGAGATCTTTTAGATCAGGGGTGTCAAACCTGATCCACAAAAGGCTGGTGTGGCTGCTGGTCTTTATTCCAACCAACCCAGGAGGTGATCAGCTTTCTCACTTAATCCAGCTAATTAAACTATTTATATAACCTGCAAAATGTGGATGTAATTATGAGTGTTTAACATCAACATTAAGGCTTTAAAAAAATTACAAAAAAAAGAACTAAAAAGGAACAGTTTTGGTAATTTTTGTATGAACTAACAATTGAAGACAAGTTATGACAATTCATGAATTATTAATTATTAGTTATTATACTAAAAATACTGTATTATACTGTATTCGAGATCTTTCATGTATCCAGATAAGTAATTAGGTTTTTACCCATTCAGTTACATACGATTCTAATTCACAGAGTTTTACAATTATCACTTTTTATGGAGGTCACAATTCCTTACTCATAGTGCAATGGGGAACAGCCACCCAGCCAACACTGTAACACCAAGATTCGAACTGGGGAGTTTAGGCTCTTGCACACTGTACAGTGAAAAATCTCACTACTCTACCTGGGTGACATCCAAACAATTAAGACCCTTTTATTCCTGGTAAAAAGTATGTAAGTAAATATCACACCACAAACCTGATTAGTCATACATACCTCACTGCTTACCCGTGATGTCTTCTTCAAAATGATTTCAAATTATTCACATAAGCTCCGTCTCAAATTGACTTCGGGCGATTTGAACACTTGTGGCCAACCAAAACTGTAAAACCCTGTGCACTTGCGTGTGAGATTTGAGACACAACTTTATGGGCTTGTGATCAGAAGGTTGTTGGTTTAATTCCAAGACTAAACAGGTCATGACTGAAGTGTCCTTGAACAAGCCATTCACATCCTCTAACTTCTCCCTGGGTGCCTTTTTTTAGGGATGTCTACCATGCAAGGGAGATGTCCCGGGTTCGATCCCCGGGTCGGGCTGGGGACTTTCTGTGCGGAAATTTGCATGTTCTCCCCGTGTCAGCGTGGGTTTCCTCCGGGCACTCCGGTTTCCTCCCACAGTCCAAAAACATGCACT
>JAOUQU010449685.1:0-19280 GCA_028566735.1 Ammoglanis amapaensis | reverse complement strand
AAAAAAAAACTAAATGAAATCTCTCCTTCTTGCTTGTTTCTCTGTAGCGTGTTGACACGTGTTCTATGTTTTTTCACAACTATAATTGATGGAAACGTGACATTTTGTGCATTTTATAGGCCAATATTTCATAAATGCGAATCACACTTGCGAAACGTTTGGCTGGAAAGGCGGTTAGTCACAGAACCTCACCCCACAAATTATATTTCTGCTGCTCAGCCATGAAAACATAATTCTTAAGTCATGTGACTTACAGTAATTTTACCAATGAATCTGGTAACATACACACGTGAAAAACGTGAAAACACAGGTATTACGATGCATCGTGATGTATCGTGATGTATCGTAAGACCTTGATTTCCTTGTGTGTTTTCACATTTTGTCGATAGTCCAGAAGTTTTACATTTTACAATAGCAGAAAAACCTCTGGCAGGTCATGAAAGTCTAAAATGACGAATTGACTTTGGCAGCGCCAAGCGGGAAGTCATGACTTATTCTCCTGCCAGAGCGTAGTTATAAAGATTGTTCACACTATTTGCGCCAATTTGCAAACGTTGAAGATGAACTATCTGAGCCAAGTCATTAGAAACTGTGTTAACAATTTCAACAATATATTTTACAGCATGTATTGCCATAAACGCCGACCATATTATCACCATAAATGGTGTGCTAGTTCATACTAATTAATGGGTTCAAGACACTTTGCTAAAAGATAAATAAAACAAATGACAAAAACCTATCCAGTGAGTTTGGTGTGAAGAAGATTCTGCACATAGATCTGCCACGACCCTGTTGAAATTGGAAGAATGATAGAATGATCAAAAATCCTTTTTTTCTTGGTGGAAGTCAGATACAGGTCACACACGGCAAATGCAGCTTTATACTGACCTTATATACATATACATAAATATATTTCTTATGGGAAATGGATCAAAATTGGACAATTTACCAAAAAGTTACAATATTATAAAATGTTTTAATACATGCAAGCTAGCAATCTGACCCATATCTAAATTGCTTTTATAACCTTTTGGGAATGTATTTCACATTTCGTATCTGCTGTTTAACCATGGAAGAACTGAGATAAAGTTCAAGTTAATTCTGACCAATTGATTGCGATCTTATGATTGTCTACTCATGTGTGGGGTAAAACTGTTAAAGACACGAAGATTTAGATTACATTTTCACCACTGTGCTTTTACACATTTAACCCAATCCATGCACTTACTAGTTCATAGTTGTCAATACTGAAAGATTTATTCACAAATATTTGAATAAGAACTTTTAATCAACAAGTAAACATCACTTTCTTCTACAGATGCTTCCTGACAAGCAAGAAAAGGTCTTGGATAGAGAAGATTCCCAAATTAAATCGAAGCAAGTCAGCAAAGAGACACTCACGGTCACACAGACATCTGGTATAGACAGATTGAACATAGACACGCAAGGTGATAGTGATACCATTGTCCTGGATGTTGAACAGACCACTGTGAAACCTGACGAAGATCAGTTCTTGGAATTTGATAAAGCTGGCAATGCCACATTAATTTCCGAAGAACAAATAGTGGATAATGTACACACACAATCATTACGTTTAGACGACACTTCTCATGGGGCGGGTACCACTGATGATATGGATATGTCAAATATTTTAGCTTCTTTAACCAAAGAGCATGAGTTGCAAAAGCAGAACGTTGAGGTAACTAAAGAGGTTACATCTTCTTTCCCCAAAACTGCTGAATTTGTAGATAAAGATAACCAAGTAAGACAAGAGAAATCCATGCCTGCCAAAGTACAAGACCTTGGATCTTTAAAGAAGTCTAAAACTGAAAAGACGAGCAAAAAGAAGGAGCCAAAGAGCTCAGAACGAAACATTAAAGAGTCCGTTGCTTCCTCAAAAAGCACCAAAGACACTGCTGACATCACAGATGTCTTGGATTCAGCCACTGAACTGGACATTTCTGGGAAGTCTGTGCTGCCCAGTGTCTCAGATACCCGAATTCCATCTAAACAAATCAACAAAGAGACACTCACAGTCACTCAGACACTTGATGCAAACAGATTGGACCTTGACAGACTTGACCAGGGTAGCTTTAAACCTGAGAACATCTTTACTATCGTCCTAGATGTTGAACAACCCCCTGTGAAACCATGCATAGATCAGCTATTAGAACAGGATGTTGATGTCACAACAGCCTCTTCCCAACACATTAATGAATCTATGGACCAAAAAGACCAAGAAAGACCGAAGACAGCAACATCTGCAACGGTAGAAATTAGCAGCTTTTCAAAGAAGTCCAAAACTGTCAAGTCAAGAAAGAAGAAGGAAGCTGTGGATTCAGAGCCAAACATTAAAGAGGCCATGACGAGGCAGCCAGATACCAAAGATACTGCAGACACTCTGGAACAGGACACTTTATGGACAGAGTCTGCACCAGATTTGGAACCAGATTTGAAGAGGACCGGTAATACAGACAACACCAGCTTACAGGTACAGTGCACAAATATTGTGTGTTGATGATTCAAACACTGATTTTTATAGTGTTTGTATTGTCTTGTTTTAATAATTGCTGGACATGTTTTGAGTTATCTCTCCCCAAACATATACATATGTATGAGTTATTATTCATCAGGGAAAGTCATTATTAGCTTACTTTTTGCACGAACCAACCCCTGATTCAACAATATGTGCAATTAGTCAATGTATTAAAAGTAAACGTTACATGTGTTTAATGGTCACTTTAACAGTATAAATGTTAAATTCATTTTAAATTTAAAATCAAAATTTCTTTATCAAAAATAAGTTTGAAATTATGCATTTCGAGCAATTAAAAATACTACAAAATAAAGATGTCTACACATTATTATCATCGATGGTCAATTTAAATAAAGTTATTTACTTGTATGTACTTACAAGTTCAGAATCGTCAGTGCAGTTGTGCCACCTTGTCTAATTGTTTTGAATGGCATGATGCTACCCATGTTAGCTTTGTAGTGGAAAGCTCAAGAAAGCCAGACAGGTTCATAGGTTCAATCAATAGATTGATCACACAGTTTATGAATTAAAAAAGTATTTAAATAAAATCTTTCTTAAGGTATATGATTAAATCTTTTATAAAAGAAAAAAAAACTTTACATTTTTATGCAGAAGCCTTCTGACAATGAAGAAAATGTGTCAGATAGAGAAGATACCAAAATTACTCCTAAACAAGTCAGCAAAGAGACACTCACAGTCATTCCGGCACATGTTGTAGACAGATTGGACATGGAAGATATTTCTAAAACTGAGAAAAGTTATACCATTGTCCTGGATGTTGAGCAACCCACTGTGAAACCTGACAAAGATCCGTTATTGGAATTTAAAACTCCTGATGGAGCACACGTCACTGAAGATGTAGATATGTCAAGCACGGAACCGCAAGATTATTCGCGATCAAAAGTGGAGATGCAAAAGCAGGAATTTGATGTAATTCAAGATTCAAACAAGGTTACATCAATTGCCCAACAAACTAACCAAGAAGGACAAGAGACAGCCAGGGCTGTAAAGATAGCTGATAGCAAGATCTCAATGAAGTCCAACACTGCAAAGACAAGCAAAACAAAGAAGAAGGAGGCTAAGATCTCTCATCAAAACATTACAGAAGCCATACCAAGGCAGCCAGATGATTCCTCAAAAAGTGCCAAAGATACTGCAGACAAGGACGTCTTAGATACAGAACCACAGACAGCTGATACAGACACAAACATCAACATACAGGTAACAGTAAATGTTAATTGTCTGTTGATTCTTCCTTTTGACCAGCAGGTATTCATTTCTCCACAGAGCCCATCATGCAGTTGGTTTACCATATGTCTGTTCTATTTTAATATTTATTATACGTGCTTATTTTCTGTATTCTGAATACTTTTTTATTTAAACTTCTCTATAAATAAATAGACAGATTGTCATGGCTCAGTACCGCAACTAGAAGTGCAACTATTAGCAAAGTGGGAAAAAATATATATAAATTTTAACTTACATTCATTTACATTTTTGTCATTTAGCAGATGCTTTTATTTAAAGTGACTTACAATACAGTCACAGTGTTTTGTCTAAGCGATAATCAATTAGTGTATTGTCTATGCAATTAGAATTCAGGGTCCTGTTTAGGGGCCCTAACTAATATTGGCGACCTGGCAGTAGTGAGGCTTAAACTAGTCAAGTACCTTAACCACTAGGATGATCATGATTATGGTCTTCTGTGATCAATAATACAAAATCGTATAAGAAGTTATAAATTTATTAGTATACTTAAAATCATATGTAAATATCAATAGGATATGAATAGCTAGCTATGTATTATATATTATTCATAATACTTATGAGAAGAACATGTAGTACGTGCAGGCCTTGTAAAAGTCATGTCCTTGAACTTAATGGAAGTCCAAGGGTCATTGCTGAATGCTGACGACGAACTTTTATTAACATATTAACATATTTATACAAAAGCTATTACCTGCTAACAGTCTTGGCAAGTGACCGCAACAAATGCTTTTTTTTTTAAAGAAAGAAATATGTTGAATTTTTTCGAGTTTAAGTATTACTGCCTGCTTGAGCTACTATTCTTGAACTTCCATTATAGTTACTTGCAAATTAGCCAATCAGTCATGTTGATGTGAGCATGTATGTTGCTGTGAACTCTTTCATAACATTCCTACACAGATACCTGCTGATAGCATGGAGAATGGTTTTTGCAGTGAAAAAGCTAGGAACCAGGAACAGACTGGGGCAGTAACTAGTATGCCGTACGTGGAGAGTGACATCCAGACTATCCCTGGAACTGATGGAGTGCAAGTACAGAAACCTGAAACAGATCAGGGGGTACCCGATGCACTTGATACAACACAATTCAGTCCTGAAAAGTTCCCAAGAGACAAAAAGAAACGTAAACGACCATTTCAGAATGCAGATGGAATGCAATTGACAACACCTATTAAATTAGAGCAAGTTGGTCAATTTGAGAGTACCACTGAAGAAGTAGATGTGTCCAGTATTGTGATTACAGATGGTGAGAATGCACACAAAATGCAGGATGCAGAAACAACAACCGATCTGTCCTTAGACCGAGACATCACTGACATACAGGCAAAATCTCTGTTTGTTTCAAGACATATTAAATCTACAAATGCAGATAACACTAAATCTTTAAAGAAAAGAAAAAGAGGTAGACGAGGAGGAAAAGGAAGATGCGGAAGTAATACCTCAAAACTCACCAGACGGGATAGTGCACAACTTGGTACTTTAGACATTGGTACAAGTATTTCCAAAGAGAAAATGACTCTATCTTCAAAACAGCAACGTCAAACAGCATCAAAAGTGTACAGTGTGAAAACAGAATCATCAAAACCTGAAGATGGCACATCGTCAAAGTTATACAGCAAAGCAAAAGGAGACAAAAAGAAAAAAATGATTCTAATTCAGGCAAATGATGAACAGGACAAGAATTCAGAGACTTCCAAACAAGAGACTGATGAACTAGATCTTGCACCTATGAAAGCAGACAGTAGTGAGTTCTCAGAGCTTTGTAGCAGTGCTTCAAAAATTAAGAAGGAAAAAACGTCTAAAAAATCTGACCAGACAGACGAGAAACATATACATATAAAATCTGAAGCTGCAAAAACAGATGGCACAACTTCAAATATAATAAAGCGAGACAAAAAGAAGACAAATGGTGAAAAAGAAAAGCGGACTGAGTCAAATAATCCTGTGATTCCAGTCAGCTCATATGAGTCCACAACATGCCTAGATGCTACTGATGCTACAGAATCAGAGGACTCAGTAACGACCACTAAAGTCATGTACACCAGCCATACCGTAGATTTTGTAGAGATTCAACATCCTGTCCAGGTCAAAGAGCAGGAATGTGATTCTTCATACAGTACAGTGTCTGAGGATCTAGACAGTCATAATACAGCCGACCTGTTGACTCAGATACCTGAAAGAATCACATATGATGCTAGTGTGTCAAAGTATAGTGGCGACCAAATCATTATGGATAGTGATTTAACCACAACAAAACCTGACATGGATGAGTTCGTTGAGACTCCTACAGATGCGAATGCAGAAGGAACAAGAACTGACCAGGCTAATTTGAATTTGTCAGAAGGAACAAAAAGCGAGTGCCTAGACAAACTTCAGTCAGCGTCACACGAAGAATCTGAGCAAGTGGGCAAGCCCGAAAATGCTCAAGTCCAAAGTCTAAATGTTACTACTGAAAATCTCAGTAAAAATATCGATGTGTCAAGGAAGATCCCAGACATCCACCTTGTAGAAGTGGGAGAGTTAGAAAAGCAGAAAGATCTTGATGATGAACTACAACAACAAACTACAGCATCTCTGGATTTGGAAATCATACTTGCCAAAACTGAAGAAGATAACAATAAGTCTGGAAAAAGTGTAAAGAAACGGCAAGAGAAAAAGGATACTTTAAAATCAAATCGGTCAAACATTGAGAATGATGAGAACATAACATCTGCAACATCTGTGTCTAAACAGATTTCAAGCAGACAGACTTTGACTACAGAGCACCAGAATGCCACAGATGAAGCAGAGAGTTCTTCAGAATCCATCCAACAAGATATCGCAGGCCTGCTACCTTCAACTACAAACAATGAGCAATATATGGGCATTGAAGATGTCTTAAAGTTTGACGACATTGGTTCTAAATCACTAGTAGAGGAACTTTCAGAGAAATTTGATGAACTGTTAGAATCTGCTTCAACTACTGTACTGCCACCAAAGCAAGAGCTTAGCAACCAATCGAAACCAGATCCAGATCCTGTAACCGTACATGACAGCAAAACACATCTGGAAGAATGTTCCAAAAAAGATAACGATGTTTCAAGTTCCCTGGTGATCAGCAGTTCTCAGAATTCTGTGTTATCAGACCAGTATGTTGTAGAGGTAGAACCTTTGCCAACACATGAAGTTGATACGACAAAGACAATTTCTGTTGATTCAAATCAATCAGAGAGCCAGTCAGACAAAGCTAGCACAATACATTACCATGCCATAGATAAAGAGTGGACAACATCTAAAGAATGTACCAAAGAAATTGTATCTCTCAAGGATTCATTGGCTTCATCCATAGACACCAGAGATGTCATGAACTCCCAAGTAAACATAATATCTGCTGGTGATACAATCATAGGTCACACAGATAGACAGAACGATGATATAAATTCAGTAAATTATCGCGTCATCATTCAGAAAGACAATTCTGATTTTGTAACCGAAGATCTTTTGCTGACAGATACCACAACAACCACGCAACCATCACAACAAGAATTGGTCATCAATACAGAAGCAGATTCAAAAGAACAAACTGAGAATCAAGACAACAGCTATCAAGATACCCAGGAAAAAGTTTACTCAACCATTCTGGACATTGATCCAACTAAAGCCAAAGAGGAAAAGCATCATCATGTTGAGTCTCCTGAATGTGATGGTGTCTTTGATACCAATTCTTCAGAATGCCTTGTGCAGTCAACAGAAGGCTCAGTACAGTCAGCGCCAATACCCCAAACTGTGAATGTTGAAACCCCTGTGGATATGGTTGTGCCAAGTATTCTGGTCACGGTTGGCCAACCTGTTACACTACCAGACGTTGCTGTGATGCAGAACCAAGCAGTCACTACAACACAAGACCTAAATACTTCTTCACATTCCTACCAGCAAACTGTTAAACTTATAACTGCAGACAGCCCCGAAAGACACCAATCTACATTCCCATGTGATCCAAGCTCAAAAATAGACACTACACCGGAGGAAACCAGTTCATTTGAGTCTGCCAGTATCTCAAAGAAGAGCAAAAAGAAGAAGCGGGATGTAAAGTCTGACCAGAAAAGCAATAAGGAGGGCTGGAACTTAACTGGCACTGGACATTCTGACATCATGGATACACAAAGGAACGACTCCTTAAAAACTACCATACAAGACAAAGTCATCCCAATTGGATCAGTACAACCAAATATAGAAATAAGTACAGATGTAACCGATTTGGCAGAAAATATTAGCTCTGCTTTAATAGAACCTGCACAGAAAGAGGAGAATATTTCACAAGACTCAGTCCCAATAGAACTTGAAATCTGCAATACAGAAGTAAGCACATCTGACTCTAATATTCTTGGCAAGGAAAGTGGTGACCAAAGCAGCCATGTAGCTGCAAAAATTTACAACATCACTCTAGACCTCGATTCATCCCAACTAAATCAAGTTGACACTATTAGTGCTAACGAAATACATTCAGACAATGTAAGTTTAGCTTTACCGGAACTTGTTGGGGTCACTATTGGGGAAATGGATGTTTCAAATCCGGTCACAGATAGTTATGTAGTTTCTTCATCATTATCAGCTGATGTGGTTCAAGATCAGGTAATTGATTCAACAAAAGAACTTGATACTACAGCATTTTCCTCCAGCCGAACTACTTCACTTGTAAACCAAGAAAATACTGCAACCAGTATTCTGCAACAAACATCTAGTACAGTTTATCCAGATGCCATAGACACAGCAGTTACTGACTTTCAAGAATCAAACAACTACATTTCTGTACAACCCAAGTTAAACCTTATGGAAGAAATTACAACTCAAGATCTGACAGACTCAACAACCTATTCAAAGCATGTGACCACTAGCACAATCATAACTACTACTAGCCAAGTCGAGCCAATGATTTCACTCAGTTCTGATTTAGTGGCGGAGGACAATATAGAGCAGATGAAAGTTACAGACAGCCTTCATGAAGAAGCAGGGTTGAAGGTGAAACAGGAATCAGACTCCAAACTCAATGTACAGGTATCTAAATGTAATTATGAGTACTTCTTAATATATCGAGAAATGTCTGCATGCTCCTATCTACCTCCTTCTTAGCCATTGAAGATTACATCTCGCATTTGCTGATGAATTGATTACAAGACGAATAAGAAAATGAAGACAATCACCAGCAGTCTGTCTTTTCACTGTCTGTCTAGCACTGACTTCGTTCAGCTACTTTTTTTATATATGTTTTGAATTTGTTTTATTTATAGCATTGATATTCTTGCTTTTTGAGTTCTGGGCTTCTCTTTTTCTGCTCAAATTCCTTCCATGCTTTTATTTGATCTACCAGCTTAGATGCATGTTTTTCCTTGCAGCTGTTTATACAGAATACTGTCCATTTTTACAATAATAAGAATTTATTTTGATTTTGATGGTTATGTTCATCATGATTATGTAGATCACACAGAAGCGTACAGCAAAACTAGCTTGGGCTTAACAACGTTTTAAGCAACTAGATGTAAACATAATAATTCAGAGCACACATGCAGTGCAACTGTATAATTGTTTGAGTAGTTTATAATATACATTTTCCTTGCAATCGTCTATAAAGCAGACGAATAATTCTAAACAAAATAAATAAAGTTCCATTTTTAAACCAACAAAATCCACCAAACTCATATCAAACGTTTATATAATAGCTAGTATTCTTTTGTAATGTGTCCAGTGTTCAGCAGCAAAATCGTTTCAATTAAATAAAAAGTTAATATAAAAGCTTTCAAAAGGCTAGATTGTTGTGGAGTGATGTATCTTTAGGTTCTGGTGTCTTTAGCAGGAATCCAGTGGAAACAAACCGATTCAGTCAACAGGGACCACAAATAAAGGTTAAACAATATATTTCTGTATGAACATAAACTAATAAAGATACTAAGAGCATTATTATCACTAACAACAACTGTCCCTGCTGTCCCAATTGTGGAATGTTAAATTTGCAGTGTATAACTAGCATAAGATGGTAACCTAATGACACACAGACTCACACTTTTAAAAATTTTAAATATTTTTATGCGAAATCAATGCATGAAAACATTGATGAACTGCAAAAGCTGTAAGATCTTCAAGCATGAAGCTGATCATTCTTTTCTTTGAATACTAATAATGTATGAACTGTTATAACCTCATAAAGAAAATGACCAACTGCTGAATTTTTTTTTATATCATACGTATTTTGCTTTTTTTGTAGATGGATTTTGAAAATATGGATGAAAAGTGCAGTGTATTTTCAGAGTTCAAACACAATATTACAGAAATAAATACAATTCCTTCAGAATCTGACTCAAATATAGTCACCACACCACTATTACAGCAGGAGTTTATCATCACTGCAGATGATATGATGGAGCCAGATGATTCAGAGAACAATGTCATTTTAGAGGTACATGAACTCCCTGTCTGCATATTACTATCTATTAAGAACTGTTTTTAGATATTATGTTATTTTTTACCTTACCAAGTCATATCCCAGCAATGTATGAACAGCATTTGTACCTAAAAGGTTGGCAGTATTTTGTGAATCAATATTCATCAGTATCTATATAAATGAGAAAAAACAAGGGATGTCATCATTCTTATTATTTACCTAAATGCTAAAATGTGTTTAAATAGGTTTTTAAGTGAAGATCTTGACTACGTATATTTTACTATAAGGATAAAATATATTATTGGCTGAGATTTAGATGTTAAACGTCTTCATTGCAGATTGCTCCTGTCATTGAAGAAAAAGATCAAGATTTTGAAAAGATTCTATTTACATCTGAACTAGTTACCAAAGAGGAACCAGATATTGTTGAACAACCAACAACCAAAATGAAAGAGACGCCAGATTTAGAGCAACAAACTAATTTAAGTAGTTTAGTACGTACCACGGAAGATGCGTCGTTGAAAGATGCATCAAGTTTGTTGACTTTTGATAGTCACCAGTCTTGTACATTATCAGAAACCCAGTATAGTCAAGAAAAACAAGAAACAATTCCAACTGCTCAAGACAAAAATGACAATGAAGTGTCACCAAAAGAAGAGAGTGAGTCTTCACTGCCATTTAGTTCTACAAAGAGAAGCAAAAAGAAGAAAAAAGCAGCTTTAACTCAAGCATACCTTAACAAAGAAGATGCTGCTAGCACTCATCTTTCAGAAGTGAAATATACAGAAATGAAATCCTCTTCAGAGTTAGTAAACCAAGATAAACTCAATCCCCCAGACTTCTCGGATGTAACTACAAAACTAAAGGATACTGTGCATACCAGTGATTTAATAGAAAGTGCAGACACAAGATCTACAAGCCAAGTGTGCAGTCCAACAGAAATCCATTCTCCTGATATGAAATCAATTGAGATAAAGGTCGTCATCCAGAAGGAAGTCCCTGTTTTATTGGCTGAGGAACATTCAGAGACCTCAGAAGCAGGTTCTAAATCCACAGTGACGACCACCATGACATCACAAGACGTTACATGTGATGATTCAGACATCATTACTGATGTACAGGTAGCTACAAAGCATTGTTTTTTGTTTATTCATGATTTTCTTTTATTGTTTTCTATTATATTATCAATACAATTACAACTTTTGGTTTGGATCTCAATCAAAATCCAAACTTCAAAGCTAATAAATGGCGCTTGAGTATAAAAAACGATGTTGAAAAAATGATTATAACTAGCACACATTTTCAGCATTTACCAGATGCCTTTATCTTTACAGTTACAGTAAACAGTGAGTTATAAGGGTTAAGGGCCTTGCTTAAGGGTCCAACATCAGCAATCTAGCAGAAGTGAGGTTTGAACTGACATCCTTTGGGTTACTAGTCCAGTATCATAACCACTAGGTTACTGCTTACCCCAGTAATAATAGAAACACATGTAGTAAAACAACAGTGTTTGATGCTACATCTTCTTCCCAACAGCAAACTACTGAACATTACCCAGATTGCCAAGACATGCACGACACAAATGACTCTGAAATGACGGCAGCTAAAGAAAGTCAGTCTTCATTGGCATTGAGTGCTCCAAAGAAAAGCAAAAAGAAGAAGATCCAAGCTCACCATGAAGATGGTGATACAACTAGTATAAATCTCCCAGAGGTTGACACCAGCAATTCCACAGAAAGTACAGAATCCAAACCAAGATGTACCAGTCCTGTGCCAATGTTTGTTAGACATGACAGTCATACAGAAATCCGTTCTCCTGATGTGAAATCAATCGAGATTAAGGTTGTCATCCAGAAGGAGGTTCCTGTTTCTTTAGGAGAGGAACTTTCAGAGGTGTTGGAAATAGACTCTCCATCTAAAGTTACAACCACCATAACTTTACCTACAGAACAAGGTCTGGTGGAGAGAAAGGATTCAGATTCCCATGATGGCATACAGGTAAGTGAAAGAAGCATTTTTATAGTTCAGATAAAAACTTAGAAATGTTATTTCTGTCTCTGTAAATGTTTTGTATTGATGTATTTAAATGCTTACATTACATCATATTCAAAGCAAATTATTAAGTGTCCAGAAGTTTTAAGTTTGTATTTGTAAATATGTTTGGAATACACTGGGTTAAATGCTCGTTGAATATTATTTTTATCAGTGATTGTGGATACGCTGAATAATTATGTGGAGTGTCCACATTAATATGCCAAAGTATGATGTTGGTCTGTCACTGAGATTTAGATTTTTGACATATTCCTATGCAGATTTGTTCTGGAAATGAAGAGAAAGAGGTAAAATCTGAAATGACCATTAAGGAAGTGTCAAATTTAGTAATGACAGATAATCTTCAGGCTTCTACAACAGATGCTGCAATGAACTTAACGCATGAAGATAACCAAGAAACATGTGATAACACAACCCTAACTGATAAAAACACTAATGAAAGTGAAGGATTGACGAAGAACGAACAAGAAGAGAGCGAATCTTCAGAACCATTTATCTTTCCAAAGGAGAGGAAAAAGAAGAAGAAGATGGTTTTAATTTCTGCTGACCATAAAGATGATGACACAAGTGAAATAATGGATCAGGAAGGTACTGATACAGAACTAAGTCCCTCTTTGGATTTGATCACCCCAGATCAAACCAAACCTTCCGACGTCTCAGACTTTGCCCTAAAACAAAAGGAAGCAGTGGACATCAGTGATATTGTTGACATTACAGAAAGCTCAGAGACCCAACAGGGACTTACCAGCTCTGTAGTGGTAATTGGTAGCCATGACGTGACCACAGACATTCATCTCTCTGACATCAAATCAACATCAGTAGTGGAGGAACCTTCAGAGCCTATAGTATCTACCACAATCACCTTACATGTTGAACCTGATTTGGATACGATTCAGGACTCCACATGTGCTACAGACAGTCATCATTCTGTGAGAGAGGTTTCTGTTTCAACAAAGGAAGAAACTTTAGAGTCAATGGAAACTACCACCATAACCTTACATGCAGAATCTAACTCGGGGGAGATAAAGGATTTTGCTAGTGCCACAGACAGTCATCCTACTGAAAGTATATCAGCATCAGATGTTCAGAAGGATGTCTCTGATTTAGAAGTAGAAGATCAATCAGATACTCTCAAGTCAGAGATTAAAACAGTCACAACAATGACACAAGAAACGTCACAAGAGCTCAGTGTTCTTCCAGAAGCAGCCTCAGAGGTGGAAACAATGGATTCAGACATCGAATCCATCCAGGAGGTTCCTTTGCCTGCTGATTTGGAGCAACAGACAATGTTAAGTAGTTTAAGCATAACCACTGGTATCATGACAGATGTAATTGGTGCAGATCATCACCAGGATTCTCCACGATCAAACGTTGATGCTCTAGTAACACTTAGAGTGGACACAACAACAGATGTTGCAACTTCTTCATCCCAGCAAGCAACTTTACATGTAGACCAAGAATGTCAAGAAAAGCAATACACGACAATCACAACTGATAAGAAAACAAATGACAATGAAGAATTAGTAGAAGACAAAGAGAGAAAGTCTTCAGAGAAAAAGGAAAAAAAGAAAAGGCTTGTTTTAGCTGAAGCTTACTACAAAGATGATGACACCTTTTTGGATCCAAGCCTTCAAGAAACAACCATACACTCAGAGTATATAAGTTCAGCTTTAAACCAAAATGAAACCAGTGATATTGAAGTTTTCACAGAAATTACAAACACACAGCCAAGACCCATTAGACCCACAGTGATGATTATTAGCCAGGAAAGATCTATAGACATCCATCCTCCTGTGTTTAAGGAATTCATACAGAGAAAGGTTTCTGAGTCAGCAGTAGAAGAAATGGCCATGGTAATTACCACCACACATACAGAATCTGACTTAAAAGAGATAAAAGATTCTGCTAGTGTCACAGACAGTCATATTCCTGATATAAAATCAGCATCAGAATTTAAAGACCTTCAGAAAGGTGACTATGATTTAACAGCAGAAGAGACTTTACAAGAATTGGGAACAGAGACCAAAACATTGAAAACAGCCACACTACCAACACAACTGGATTTCAGTATCGTTAGAGAAGAAACCCAAGAAGTGAAGACAAAGGATTCAGACATCAGCACGAATGAACAGGTATCTTCAGATGTAATAATTAATCATTGCAATGTTTTTAATTAGTAGGTTTTGTAATTTTTTATATTCACAGTTCAGATTATGTTGCATTTATAATGTAAAATGTCTTGGGTTTTTCATGAGAGATTTTTGATATTCTGTTACAGATTGATCCTGACCATAAAGAAAAAGAACCCGATTTTGCAATTGACCAATCTACATCTAAACTAGTTAATGAAGAGGAACCAGATTTGACTTTGTCCTTAAGTCAGACTCAAGAGCCTACAGCCAAAACCGAGGTCTCAGATTTGGATCAACAGACAAAGCAAAGTAGATTAGTCATTACCACTGAGGAAATGTCAGATCTGATTGATGCAGATCATCACCAGGCTTCTACACTATTAAAAGTTGATGTTCTGGTAACGACAATCCCAAGTGATAAAAACACAAATAACGATGAAGAATTAGCAAAAGAAGCAGAGACTGAGTCTTCAGAACCATTTATTTTCCCGAAGAAGAGAAAGAAGAAGAAGAAGATGGTTTTATTTGATGCTGACCAAAAAGATGATGACACATGTGAGATAATGGATCATGAAGGCACAGGTACAGATTTGAGCCCCTCTTTGGAATCGATCACCACAGATCAAACAAAACCTACAGATTTTGTCATAAAACGAAAGGAAGCAGTGGACACCAGTAATATTGTAGATGTGACAGAAAACACAGAGACACAACTGACACCGACCGGCACTGTAGTGGTAAGTGGCAGCCATGACACGACCATAGACATCCATTTCCCTGACATCAAACCAACATCATTTAAGGCCGTCATCCAGCAAGAAGAACCTTCAGAGTCAATGGTAACTCCCTCCATAATCTTACATGAAGAATCTGACTTAAAGAAAATAAAGGATTTTGCTAGTGCCACAGTCAGTCATCCTACTGAAAGTAAATCAGCAACAGACATTCAGAAGGATGTCCAAGATTTAGAAGTAGAGGAGCATTTAGAAACTGTACGACCAGAGACCACAATGACAGTAGCAACACCACACGATCTCAGTGTTCTTACAGAAACAGCTTCAGAGGTAGAGACATTTAAATCAGACATCAGTTCCATCAGAGAGGTTCCTTTGTCTGATTTGGAGCAACAAAAAATGACAAGTAGTTTAATTACAACCCCTGAGGATGTGACAGGTCTATTTGGTGCAGATCATCACCAGGATACTACACAAACAGAAGCTGATGCTCTTGTTGACACAACATCAGAGGTTGATGTTTGCGCTTCTTCATTCCAGCAAACAACTGAACATGTAGACCAAGAATGTCCTGAAAAGCAAGACATGACAAACCCAACTGATAAATCCACAGCAAATAATGACGTGAGCGACTCTTCAGAACCATTAATTTTTCCAAAGAAAAGTAAAAAGAAGAGGAAGAAGGTGGTCTTCATTGAAGCTGACCACACAGATCATGACTCAAGTAAGATAATGGACCGAGAAGGTCCAGCTACAGATCTAAGTGTCTTTTTGGAATCGAACAATGAAGATCAAACCAAACTCTCTGAAAATTTAGTTTCAGCAACAAATCAAAAGGAAACTCAAGAAAGCAGTGATGCTGTAGATTTCACAGAATGTCCACACACACAGCCAAGCTCTACAGTCCCTGCAGTAATGATAGTCAGCCATGATCATACCACAGACAGCCAACTTCCTGATATAATTACAACAGAGTTTAAAGAAATCATTCAGAAAGACGTGTCTGAGTCAATAGTAAAAGAAACGTCAGAGTCCATGGTAACTACCGACATAACCTTATATGAAGTGCCTGACTTGGAGGAGATAAAGGATTCTGCTAGTACCACTGACAGTCATATTACTGGTGTAAAATTAGAAGAATCTGAAGACATTCAAATACAAGCTTCTGGTTTTGAAGCCAAACCATTGGCACTAATCACACTACCAAAACAGCATGAGTGCAGCATCCCTACAGAAGTCTCAGAAGTTGAAACATATGCTTCAGACAGCAATGTTAATAAACAGGTATGTTTTCTGCTTGCTTATGATTTTCCTTTTTGCTTTTTTTCCACATGAGTGATGCAACAAACACGTTTGAAAGTGATTGATAAAAAGCATAGATATCTTCACTCTTTTAGAAATGCTTTTCACATGATTTTTGTGTGTGTGTCTATAATGCTCAGTCTATTCTGGCAAAAGATCATGTGTAAAGTCAGTTTAAATTGTTTACATACCTGTTCTTTTCATACTTATGCTTTTCACAAGATTTTTTTTAAGTTTAAGATTTGTTATATACAGTATATATATTTTTGCAGATTGATCCTGGCCGTAAAGAAAAAGAAACAGTTAACAAAGAGGAACCAGATTTAACCTTTTCCTTAAGTATGAATAAACAGGTTAAAGCCCAAACCAATGATGTGTCTGATTTGGAGCAACAGACAAAACAAAATAGTTTAGTCAGTACCACTGAGCAAATATCAGATGTAATTGATGCAGATCATCACCAGGCTTCTATTCTATCAGAAGTTAAAGTTCTGGTAACGCGTGGAGTTGACACAACAGCAGATGTTGAAGCTACCACTTCTGAATCCCAGCAAACAACTGAACAATTAGAACAGCATAACCAAGAAACGCAAGACACTAGAATCCCAACTGATAAAAACGCACGAGGCAATGGAAAATTAGCAAAAGAAGAAAAGACTCAGTCTTCAGAACCATTAATGTTTGAAAAGAAGAGGAAAAAGAAGAAGAAGATGGTTTTAATTTCTGCTGATCACAAAGACGATGACACTAGTGAAATAGTGGATCAGAAATGTACAGATACAGAGCTAAGCCCCTCTTTGGAATTGATTACCCAAGATCAAACCAAACCTACCGATGTCTCAGATTTTGTTTTAAAACAAAAGGAAGCAGTAGACACTCGTGATATTGTAGATGTCACAGAAAGCTCAGAGACTCAACAGGAACATGCCAGCCCTGTAGTGGATAGTGGCAGTTATGACATGACCACAGACATCCATCTTCCTGATTCTTGTAGTACCACAGACAGACAGCCTCTTGAAATAAAATCATCAGATTCCGATGACATTCAGAAGAATGTCTCTGACTTAGAAGCAGAAGACACAATTAGTACAGGTATCAAAACTTTAAAAATGACCACCATAACATCAGTTTCCTCAGCTTCAGCAATTAAACAAAAAGAAATTGTGGACAATCCTGCAGTGATGATTGTTAGCCAAGACATTACTGTAGATGTTCATCATTCCTGCATTAGTTCAACAGAGTTTGAGGACTTAATCCAGAAAGACGTTTCTGAGTCCATGGTAACTACCACCATAACCTTTTAAAAACATTTTTAATCATATATTATTAATTGTCTTGTGTTTTTTATGATAGATTTTTAATCGTCTTATTTTTATTTTGTAGATTGATCCTGATGATAAAGAACAAGAACAGCCTACAGCCAAAACCAATGAGGTGTCAGATTTGGAGCAAAAGACTGGGCAAAGTAGTTTAGTCATTACCACTGAGGAAGAATCAAGTCTTTTGATGGCAGATCATCAACAAACTTCTACACTATCTGAAGTTGATGTTCTGGTACCACAAGGAGTTGAAACAAATGTAGACGAGCAGAGACAGGAAAAGCAAGACACGACAATCCCAAATAATGAAAATGTAGAACTAGTAAAAGAAGACAAAAAGTCCTCAAGGAAAAAGAAAAACGTTTTAGCTGAAGCTGATCACAAAGATGATGACACAAGTGAGACAATAAATCAAGAAGCTCCAGATTTACAATTGAGTACCTTTTTGGACTCAGTCATCCAAGATACAACCTTACCCTCAGACTTCCTTGACTCATCTTTGAAACAAAAAGAAATTGTGAAAACCAGTAGTACTGTAGATTTTACACAAAGTGCTGACACAGGATCTACAAGCTCAGTGTGTAGTCCAACAGAAATGCATTCTCCTGATATGAAATCTATTGAGATTAAGGTTATTATCCAGAAGGAAGTTTCGGTTTTAATAGAAGAGGAACCTTCAGAGACTTCAGAAGCAGGTTCTAAATCCACAGTCACGACCACCATGATGTTACATGCAGAACCAGACTTGAAGAAAACGAATGATTTAGACAACATTTCTGATGTACAGGTATTTTTTTGTTATTAATTTACAGGTATTACATGTAGAGGTATTATGGAGACACTTATTTTATATGTGTGGTTTTTGTGCTGCTAATCTTGGCTGAAAAGTTGACTTAGACCCTGGCAAAGGCGAGGGAATGGAATTGGGGGTGGGGGCATTGGGATACATCCTTTTATTGGATCCATTGTTCAAACCATTTTCTGGCAGACAACATGAACTTCTTTGAAGCAGATGTTAAGAATATCTAGCACTACGTTATTGAACAAAGAAACACATCTTTGGTGATATGGTTAAATGAGCATTACATAATTCCTTGAAAAAGATTTAATATATAGGTTGTTAGTTTTAAGTTTCAAGTCTGTTGATTAAATGTAGTCATCAACATTCTGCATTAATGAACAAACGTGTTGCTAACACATGAAGTTTATAAAACAGTGCTGTTTGATGCTATCTCTTTTTCCTACCAGGAAACTACTGAACATCACCCAGATTGCCAAGACATGCAAAACACATTAGTCTCAACTGATAACACAAATGTCTCTGAAATGACAGCAGCAGAAGAAAGTCAGTCTTCGTTGACATTGAGTGCTCTAAAGAAAGGCAAAAAGAAGAAGAAGATCCAAGCTCACCATGAAGATGGTGATACAACTAGTATAAATCTCCCAAAGGTTGACACCAGCAATTCCACAGAAAGTACAGAATCCAAACCAAGATGTACCAGTCCTGTGCCAATGTTTGTTAGA
>JAOUQU010449475.1:0-19293 GCA_028566735.1 Ammoglanis amapaensis | reverse complement strand
TAATAATGAATGATATTCATCTATGTGAAGATGCTGATCATGTAAATGATTTCTCACAATCATTTTCAACAATAATTCAACAAGGTAGCAAACAAAGCTATTTTTAGAACAGGCCCGCGGGCGACTCATGAGGTTCTTTCGGGGCGACCTGGTGCACCACGTTGGTGACCCCTGGTTTACTGTAAGCAGCTTTGAATAAAACTCCAACATTCCAAATGCCAATAATATTTTTCAGTTAGAAAACCATTTCAATGCTCATTTCAATATTTTAACTATTTTAATGTGTTTGCCTAACGACAAACTGGGTTTGACTGTGTGCCTGGTGCCCACTGAAAACCTGAGATAGACTCCAGCCCCACATGACCCAATTTGGATAAGTGGTTTAATTGAGTGAATGCACTTCACCATTTACAATTCATAACCAGACATTGTTGTAATAGACTTGTCAATACAGAAAAAAATCAATGCCTGTTCACTTTAAATCATAAATATATGTTTGTCTTTTATTATATTCCTATTAAAATAAAACATATCTTTATTTTAACCATTAGTTCAGTCTTGGGATATGTTTAATACATTGTTAATTTTATTAAACTTTAATAAACACTAGATTTCCTTTACTTATCTCTTCTAAACTGCTAAAAGCATTAAATATATATTTTATCAAATGAATTAACAGGCCCGCGGGCGACTCATGAAATTAATATATACTTTTGTGGGGTAAAGACTTTCTTTTTCACTAACCAAACTGTACAACAGTCTTGAAACCCAGTCTGATATGCATCAGCACGGGCTGTAAATAATTAAATAGTTCAATGGCAGCTGTAAATACATACTCTCTTATTACCACTACAGATGCATCAAATATTAATTAGCCCAGAGATTAAGATGATGTTACAAAGAATATATCAAATATGTCGAGAGTAAACACTGGAGACTAGGCTTCCGGTAAGCAGCTCAGCCACTTCCTGAATCTCAGACACCTTGACACTTAAACCAGACACGAAAAAACATCAATCCAAGGCATGAGATGCTGAGACGAGAGAACATTCAGGATCGGGATACGGGTTAGTGATCGGGATACAGGTCAGTGTTCGGGATACAGGTCAGTGATCATGATGTCTTTTCTGATGTGAATTAAGAGCAGGAAATGATTACGCATTTAATATAAAATCCTGTATCTCAATTTGAGAGCTATGTCAAAGTAATCTCTGAATAAGGTAACCTGTATAGCGTAATATGTGATTTAGGATACATCATGTGACATCAATGACACTCTACATGTACCATGTACCACACTTGCCCCTTAATTCTTCAGACTTAAACCCAACAGAGCATTTGTGAGACCTTGATGATCGTGTTTGCCATATGGATCCTCCCTCACACTTCCTCTAGCAGCTGTGAGATGCACTGTAGTCAGCATGGCACCAGATAACTGTGACAAATGCATACAGCGGATATGAACTGGTGGCCATAATCATGTGTACAAGCTTTACCTGTGAAGATTAACACTATTGTCAGAAGTGATCATCACTGGCTAATGAAGTTGACACATTCTACTTGAAGGCCCAACAAGGGGATCTTTAAGCAGTCTGTAACTTACGGTCATGGATGGTTCTGGTGGTTCTAGAACCACCCATGGCCATTAGTTGTAGACAATTAGCAAGCTCTGTACTGCTGTACTGCATAAAGATACCCCTGTTGATCATAGAAACATTAGCCAAGAATTATTGATGCAATGGTCTACACACCTTAATTTGCTCGATTACTGCAACATTATCCATTGTGCAATAAGAGAAAAATATCAGGATAATGTTCAGATAGTGTGCACTGCTATTTGCCATTAACTCATTTTATACTTTGATTTATATTTTTATAGGATTTAAAATTTAGAGTTGCTTGATTAAAAACAATGAAATAAGTCTGATTGTGTAGCAAAGACTGGTCTTTGTAAGACATGTCCCGTAGTGGACAAAGGTTCAGAATTATTACTTAAGCTGACCAACCAAGGTAGCTAAACTATCAAAAACATAAAATATTTTTATCGTATTTTCCTATCAAGTTTTCCAGTTACAATGTGACCAAAAATAATTTCAGGAACTTCTCAATTCTAGGTGAGTGTTGGTTTCTAGACGAGTCTTGGTTTCCAAGAAAGTTGTACTGCTTTATTTGGGACAACAAAACCTTCAAAATATCAATTAATACAGAACGTTCTATTTGTTCTCTAAGCTATTACAATCTGAATGATGAACAAATATATATAAGGCTAGATGAAATGATCTTGTAGGGAGCAGGTGGAGCTGCCCAATACTTTTATCTGGAGATGAAGGGCTTACAGTGATGAATCCCAAAGCTGAGCTGGCATACAAATTTGACAGCTTCTTGCCATCAATGAAAGTCTTCTTTACCACCATAAGCCCCCAGATGGCCATTCCATTTATGAGATAGTGCTAAACCTCGCGGCTCTTGTTCAAGGTGGAGACCCAATTACATTAATGCGCCATTAGCGGACTTCCGCTCTACAGTGCACATGTATTGGGATCAGGTGGCTGCTGCGAGGCCTGGGTCCCTCAGAGCCACCATACTAGGGAATATATACTCGGAGAGCAATCCCAACGCTCTGAGCTCAGAGTTGATAATAAAGGAATCATACGATGATAATGGGCATGTTTTGGAGTATGTGATTTTAAACAGCTAGCAATTTAAAATGATGCATACATATAACATGGTCAAAAGTATATATACACTCATTAATTTCTGAGTTTAGGTGTATCAGCCAAAGCTATGCTAACATAAGCATCAAATCAATAGGAATGTAACCATGCACTATAAGACTGTTACCGACAATAATGATTCCGAAATTCTATCTTTCAAATCAATTTGACATGTGAAATAAAAATAATAAACAGCAAAGAGCAACAGTGCTACACACCTTGCCTGGTTGATGTCACTGACACTATGCACCGGGTTTCCATTCCACACAGGGAAAACTATTTAACCATTTAATAAACTTTGCTGATGAATTAAAAAAAAACATTCTAAACCTCTTCAAAATAACTGAAGAGGAACTTGCAAGTTACTTCATCATAAATTTGGGATCAAAAATGTGCACAACACGTTGTATTATCCAAAATGTATTTACACAACACGTCGTAAAGTTCTTGTGGTAGATAATAATGGATGGATAGAAAAACTTAAACCTCGGTTGTATTCTGGCTCAAAGTTTTGTAAATTAGTGTCCTATGTCTGAGCTGCTTTAGAGAACACAACAGTAAAATGATGCAAACAACAGAAACTGATTTGAACTGTGTTACGCTTTTCCAAGAACCCATGACTCATTGAAATCATGAACTCTATTTGAGATCTAGCCAGATCTTAGCATCGAAAGCCAGTGGAGAGTTACTGGAACAGCAGGTCATCCAGCAAACACACGCCACTTGCAGTAACACACACAACAGAGAAATGACAGGGAATGTAGAAAAACAGCAACAGGTGGCCGGCAACACACTATCCATATACAGTAAGTAACACACCATCCGTTTCTTTTCGTCATTTTTGTCTTGTATCCCTGCTTTATTTTCATGAAATCACATGAATTAATGATGCAAATTGGGCCATCATGTCCATGTAAATATGCCGTTTTTTCAACCCCCAACTAGACTGACTGGTAAGATCCAGGTAAGTTGTCACTAATATGGATCTGGAGCCATGCTGAATGCAGTCCGCCCCCCGTGCTTTATTAGAGCAAATGATAGAAAACATCTGAGTTATCCAATAGATGCTCAGTTAGGTTCAAGTCTTAGGAATTAGGGATGAGGGAAGTACTTGGAAGTCTTGGTGCGTTTCCAAACAATGTCAAACAACGAGAAGTCATGGCTGTCGGACTACGCTCTAATTAATCCCAAATATGTTTCCATCGAGTTAAGGTAGGCCAGTCGAATTCATGCTCACCAGACATCACGACTGGATTTGTTGCACAGGTGACATCCTATCACGGGATTCACTGAGAGCAACACATTCTTTCACAAATGTTTGGGGGACAGTTTGCTATGAACTCAAAGGTTGGTGGTTCAAATCCAAACACAGCCACTGTTGGGTACTTGAGCAAGACCCTTAACCCTGTCTGCTCCAGGGGCGCCATACGTTGACTGACCCTGCGCTCTTACTCTCCCAAACTAGTTTGGATATGTGAAGAGAGACATTTTGTTGTACTGTGCATCTGTATATGTGTAATGACAAATAAAATCTATTAATTTAATTCTTTTTATTTTATTATTGTAAAACAGTCGGCATGATTTTTTGCACTTCTGTGGCCATGGAAGTGATCATTTGGATGGCTGAGCAAATACTTTCGAATAATATAGTGTAGAAACAATAGAAATAATCAAGAGATAAATTAATCATGTCCTGAGTGGCACCCTGTCCCTGGTAGATTTAGTCTGAAGGCTGCCTGCTGACAACACTAAAGTCTTCACTGATCCCAACTGATCTGCCTCAGGTTCTGTCTCAGGTGAGTGAATCTGTCTGCATAGCAACGAGACAGACTAATTAACCCCCCCATGCTTACAAAGCAGCTAAATGGCATATGTACATGTACATGGTATGAATGAACGTAGTAAAGTGATATGACCTAGCAATGCTGATGGTCTCACTAGAGAAAAACTATGAAACGTATTGTTAGAAATGACCTTAGCCATGGGTGCAGTGTTCCTGGCATGAAAGAATGTGCTGTAAAGGCTGTGGGAAGAAAGGCGGGGGTGAGATTTAGTTAAGGAATGACATTGACGGGTCTGTCCCTGCACCAATACATGGTCACCCTCGCTACCGAACTGTCGCTTCTATGAATGTGCCACTCGATTCTGGGATAATGTTATTGAGATATATTAGTGAAATGTGGGCATTTAAGTGATCTGCTAGCCATCGAAAGTCTTGCACTGTACTTCTGAGACAAGAAAAGTAAATGATTCGTTGGTCTATTGCCAGGTTAAGGTAGTGTCTACATGCTGCCTAAGCAGAGATGATTCTCAACTTAAGATTCTCAAGTTAAGCCACACGGTTAGCGTCAGAACTTTTAAACCAATGTGAGTTTGAATAACAGTTCACATGGCTAATCCAAAGTATTCTATGAAAACGTTTATCAAATTATGGTCAGAATATGAATACTTTATTTATGTATTTGTAATAAGGCATGGCTTTTTTGGTCACCCCTTTTAAAGCTGGCAGACCGAGCTCAACATGAGCCCATGTTTGATTGGGTGTGGGTCTGCTCCCCGCTCAGCTGGATCCCTAATCTGCTTTAGTACTTCAAAGTCTGGAGTTTAAATTGGTGGGTTATTTCATTACATCTCGAGACTTTGAGGCTTTTATCCCGGGACCAATTCCCATGCACTTGTTAGATGGATATGTAAAAATAATAAGAGAAAAATGCAAAGAGGAAAAGTTTGCATGAGGTTAATGGTTTAGCGGTTGTCTAACACAGCAGTTTCTGAGCATCTTTGGGTAATAATGATGGTCAAATCAAAGATTCCCCCCCCCCCCCCCTCCCGAGATCTGACACTGGCTATAGACCGTATAGACTGTACCGGTTGGAGACCGCTGCTCTAGAACATGTTTAATACGTGTTAAGTCAAATCAGACTTGATCTGACTGTATAAGATAAACAGAGTTCCATTGAGTCAGGCGTTCTGCTCTGGTACCTTATTAGTGTCTTTATGATGTAGAAGTTCTTATGATTCGTGCTTATTTAGGATGTACATGCTGTGCCAAACCAAGGCGTTCACCGAGGAAGGTTTGTACATTTTTCATGCCCTAGGCAAAATGTTTTAGAAAATTTACATAATGATTTTTCAAGGCGCGGGCCGAGCTGAAGAACAGACTGTAAAAGGATAGGAAAATGCCATCCTTTACAATCCTCGTCATGTTAGGTTGCTGGGCTTCACTGTTGCACTTTAATCTCCATAAACACAATAAATAAAAAGATCCCTTGTTCAACTATGTGTTTGCGTTGGACCCCAGACTGAGGAAGACCTTTATTTTGCTTTCTGGTAAAATAGTTCATGTTTTGGGGCTTCAGAGTACCAACTGGAACTAACAAGCAGAAGCAAACAAAGCAAATCCTAAATTAAGAGATGAATAAACTTCATTAGAAGCACACTGCTGGTTCGCAAAAGCCATATAGCAATGTCTGCATATAATGATAGAACAGCCGTAGCAATTTGTCATTTTCCAAAATGTCATAAGATATGACAATTTATAATTACAATGGCATTATATTTTAATATACAGTACATAGAGAAGCAGAACATCTCACACTTTTTAAATACTAAAATACAAATACGTGGACTAGAGTTGCTGTAAAAAAGAAAAACAAAAATACAAGTTTCTAAAAAATACATATAATCAATATTTTGCCTCATCTACCTACAATAGTTTTTTGACTGAGTTGCACTGGCATATGGAGCATGCATCCCCGTCGGCATGCATGATTTCTCCGGAAGCTCTGGTCTTCTCCTACATTCCAAAAATGTGTAGCCAGGTAAATTTGAGAAACTGGGAGCAGAAGGGCGAGAATGGATTGTGGTTGAAATTCTGGGGGACTTACTTTTAAATGAATGTTTTTGAAAACTGATGCCAATATGTCCTGACGGAATTGAAAACTGACCTTTAGCACATATCACTAGCCGGGATTTTAAACAGAAGATATCAATCGTACTGATACTGGCACGTGACTCAGCAGGTCCTACAGTATATTAATAATCCCAAATTGCAGAACGACGTTAATACAGACCAGATGTGCCAATGAACTCACGAATAAACGGATTCGCCCATAAACCCATTCAACAAGGTGTCATTTAGTTCTCTGTAAACCTACAATGATAACAGTCTACATTGATGAGCCAAAAAATTAGAACCACGTAATACGACTCGACTTAATATTCCGTCCTGCTCAGAGGTCATGAGATACGAAGGACTTTTGTGGTACCTGATACCAGAAGGTCCTCATATGTCTTCCATATGTTAACCATGCACATGAGCCACATCATTTGGAAACAACAAGACTCGTTTGAACAGACTAACTTTTTTTTTCCACTGACACATCAGCTAAAAAAGTCCTGGGTTCAATCCCTAGTCTGAGCAGTCTTTACTGAGTCCTTACAGTGTGAAGTTTGCATGTTTTCCCAGTGACTCTATCTTTTCTCCAGAAGCGCTGGTTTCATTGGGGATACTGAAATGTCCAATTTGAGGGGCCTAGACACAAGCATGCAAAAGTCAGAGCACTGTAGTGCTGGTCCCAGGCCGAATAAATAAGGGGGGGGATTGTCGGGAAGAGCATCCGGTTTAAAAATTATGCTAAATAAATAAAAAGTGGCTATGGTGACCCCAAATGGGGGCAACAAAGCATCAATCATGTCTGTAGTTTCGAAGGAAGAGGCCAGTTGAAATCAGTAATAATTTCGCTACACATTAATCATGTATTTATAGACCTTACGTTAAAGAAAGAAAGAGTTTTTCTAAACTTTTGATACTTTAAGAATGAATTATTTTACAGCCCTTGGTAATCTGTTATAAATGAAGCGTCCCTGAGCCATGCCATTCCAGGCCACACAAACGTGGACAATATAAAGCTGTACAAACAGAGTTTCTAATAAGAAAAGTGCTGAAGGCATCTTCTACAGTTAAAAAGAATGTTCATGGTAAAACTTTTAAATGAAAAAATTCTCTTCACTCTCTTTTTTCTGTCCTGATTTGGTTTCAGTTCCTTCATTTCTTTGTCAGCAGATACAGTATTTTGTGATTTTACTTAGACTAGCAAAACCATTCCTCACTAGTGTTTTGTGTAAACAGAGAACTTCTGGGCAAACCAAAGATTATTTATTAGGATTTCATTTTGATATCATTCAGGACATTTGCTGGATACTCCACATTTAAACAATTTTGTATCTCTAATTTACCTGGCAGGGTGTGTGTGAGGCAACCGAAACCCCATGAGGTAACCCACACAGACACTTCACTCAACCTGGACTATTCCAGAAGAGAATCGAACCCTTGATGTGAGGCGACAGAGCTACCCATTGCACCAGTGTAAACTTAAAACCTGGAGTCCCGCCACACGGTACATGTCAAATCATATATTTATAGACTTTGCGTTAAGGAACTGAAAAGGGCTTTTCTAACCTTTTTAAACATCTATAAGGAATTATTTGGCAGAATTATTTATAAACACCTGATAAATAAACAGCAGGGCTTAATATTTATGATCGGTGTCCACATATAGTCCACATACATACATGTATTTGGGTTTGTGTGAGCGAACTGCATTTATATTTTCAGCATTTAGCAGATGCCTTTATCTAAATCAGCTTAATTTACAGTCTACAGTCTGAGCAAGTTAGTGTTAAAGACCTTGCTCGAGGGTCCAACAGCAGCAATCCAGCATGTGTGTTTTTAACCACCATCCATTGGATTACTAGTCTGCATCCTGACGAATACCCCACGGCTTGTCCACATCACTAGACACTGGAAACAATATATAAATCTGGTAAAGCAGCTTTAAAATAGTACCATGCCAAAGGCATTTAGGTTTGGATAGTACGAAACGGTTACCACAGCAGCATCCGCTAAGGAAAGCGAACATCTGGAAGAGCGGTCTGAAGGTTTGGCCATGCCCTGCCTTGGCTGCGTGGCACTTACACTACTGCTTGCTTTTGATTTCCCTTTAATCTACTCAAATGTCATAAGCTTGATTCTGTGGAAACCCCAGCCTGGTTCTTAGAACTAGTTTCACCACAACCGGTATTCTTAGAGCTCAGGCTACAGACATTGGTTCTAAATACAGCAAACATGTCGTCATTTTGAAAACGTCTTTGTTTTGGTGTGCACAAATTAATAAACTGTAAGCACAAATTAATAAACCTTATTTTAAAAAGGTATATCAAAAGTGCATAGTGTTTACAACTTTGTATTCAAAACGTGGCATGTTTAGGAATTCCAGTGGAGGGGAAAAAAACGCAAAACGGAAGTTACGTGTGCTACAATATTAGTGCAGGGTTGTGGTAATAGGGTTTCGGTGTCCCACTGTTTCTATCCGTGACATGTAAAGAAACAGAAGCAGGTAGATGACGAAGTGCGTATCCGATTACACAGTCCTACACGCATGAGAGCAATGACAACATAAGGTAATTACTTCTTGGGAAACGCTTCAGAAAAATGTACTAGCCGTTTCTCTCTCTCTCTCTCTCTCTCTCTCTCTCTCTCGCTCTTCTTCCTCTACTATTTTAGTCTCTTCCCAATTCATATGCCTGCGTATGATCACGTGACTCCCTCTATCCACCCAACCACCATCCATCCCTCCCTCCCCCACAAAACCCCACGATTTCCCCTCTGTCTCAATCCAGAATTTCATTTCCTCTTTCCGTTGCACATACTCTGCAGTCGAACTTTATGAATGGCCTGCCGCTTCATTCAACGGTCAAACAGCCCGTAGGGTTCTATAAACAAATGCGTACACACACGGTGCCTCGGGCAACAGACATTCAGGATGACGGGCACCGGCTGGCCCGGCCATTTAAAGAGACAAAGTCTCAGATCAGCTGACTGTGAGCTGCCGGAAGCTAGAATCAGTCATTACTTGGAAAGACTTTTTCTTTGTAACCAGACGCTCTGTGTGATTCTAATTAAGTGCAAGATAAAAGTAACGCTAAACCACCAAACCCCCAAAAAAGAATGAAAGAAAAAGTTCTGTTCTACGGTTCGACTTAAAAATAGTCTGGTTAAGTGGTTAAGTGTAGATTATTTATACCATTCTATACAGAGAACTATTTACCCGGCATAACATGAGAATTCAAGATTCTAGAACGACGGCTCATAAAAAGTGAGCATTTAACTAAAGTAGAACATTTGAAGAAACTCTCCAAATCATCAAGCTTTTACTGCCGTAGGTCCATTAACAATCCTTTTAAAGTTGGGTTTACTAATGTGCGTCTCAAAAACTCATCAGCATTGATGTTTTGGTTCTCTTTGTTTTTTTCGTTTCCCCATCAGCCAGACCAAGAAAATCCCTCTTCATTCATGACAATTCCCTTCAGTAACTGATTTCTATTTCTCTATTATTTTTTTCATTCATTTATTGTTTTTCCTTCCTTTTATTTTTTATTTTGTCTTCTTTCTTTAAATGTGTTTTATTACCTTTTTATTCCCATTTGTTTATTAAATCTCCATTACTTTCTTTCATCACTTTCATTTATTTGCATTCCTTCTTTCTTTTTTTGTACTTTTATTTTTTTCTTTCATTTTGTCTTCTACAGCCCTTAAAAGGACATTTTAATTTTAAATAGTTTTTTTTATTTTATTATCTTTTAAATTTTATCTTCCTTTATTTATTTTGCATTTATCACTCATTTATTTTTACTCTTTCTCTATTTTTTCCCCTTCCCCTTATAATCTTTTTTTATCTCTTTCTTTACATTGTCTACATTTCTTTCATTCATTTAGTGTACTCAAATGCATAATACTAATAATATACTAATAAAAATAAATTAATGTCATTTGTGGAATTCTATATGTAGACAATCAGTGAATATCAGGTGTCCAGACTTTAATTGTTCGGATCGGTAGTAATAGTTTTTGGTTTTGGGCAAATTTATCAAACACATTATTTCAAATTAGTTTAATTGATTCATAAATTAAAGTCCTCAGTGAACATCGGCACTTAAACGGTAAAATGTAAAAAAAAGGAAAGTGACTAAATATAGAAGCTGGTAAACATGAGGCAAAATAAAACGAAACTCTGGGTTTGTACACACTGTATGTTTGTATATATCTGAGTAAGCATGTGCAAATGAGATGCCCGTCCCTTTTGTCCCTGAGGGGCATGCTGTATGTGGAAGGGGTTTTTATTTTGGTGCGAGCAATGAATCACCTGTGATTCTAAAAATAAAAACAACAACAAAAAGTTAAGACTTTTCAGTTGGATGGAGGTGTCTCGAGATGTCCACGGTGTCTTCATAATGGCTTTGTGAGCTTTTTCCGACATCTGTATTTATATCTTTTTAGAATGTGGTATCATGTGCTGCCTTTTCTCGCTTGTTTCACACTGCCAGACAGTTTCTAGTTAAGTGATGTTTAGATTCAGCAGGCCAGGCAGTAATCATGCCCGGGTGTTGAGCGAGCTTATGTTTGATTTGATTTTTGCCAGGGTGCTTCCAGCAGTCTTCGCCAGCATGTTCAAAGGCATCGATGTTCTTTCCGTCCCTTTTTTTGTGCCTTTCACATCCCACAATTAGCAGAGACACAATCAAAGCTTGGAAACTAGGCACTTTATCTGTAGACCTTTACTAACATCCATTTCCTTTATTATTCTAAATATCAGTGTGTCACATTGCTTGACTGCTGTCATGATCTTTTGCTGTTTATAACTGATCCAATTTGCAGACAAAAGTCTGTCAAATGTCTCGTTACTTACCGGCTTCTGTCTTGTTCAAGCTGAGCTGATGTCCAGTGGTGTGGAACTGGAGTCCTTTAAGAAAGAGCAACTATATCTAATATATACTAAATCTATGTACATGTGTATACACAGTAACAGCGCCCTCTGTTGTTTAAAGTAAATTTCAATTCTTTCAACATAAATAAATACCTATTTGAATTGTGCCAAAAAGTGAACTGATTCTTAACAGACTTCTAGTGCATTGTTGCGTCCCTAATCAGCAGAGAATGTCAACATTAGTAGAGGGCAAGCACTATTAATAAAGGGGGGATGAAAGTCGCTGGTTCAAACCCTACGACCACTAAGTTGCCACTGTTGGATCCCTGAACCAGGTCCTTAACCAGGTCCATCAATCGTTTAAAATTGTTTTCCATTGTAACTGTAAATAGCTTTAAATACTGGATATGACCACATCAAGAGGACAATATGTCTAAGTCTATTGAGCTTTGTCCCCAATAAAGTCCCCGAAACATTGGCCAAGTTCCCAAACTTCCTGTAGGTGTATTACATTGGTTATCTAAAATATACTGTTGCTAATGCAAAAAGTACACGGTAGTTCGATACCATTTGCATACAGAGTGCATCAGAGTAAGGTTCACTGGCCCATGTACTAATAAACAAGCATGTCCTGGTCTAGGAAAAAATTGGAATTACATAAAAAGGATTAAATATGATCTAATGGCTAAACAGAATGCTGTTCGACACCAGTAAGAACTAATCCTTGTGGTTAACCTTTTCGAGACAACAAATCCCAGTCGACTGTAAAAGCTCTAATTGATGTTTATGGGGAAACCAGGAGACAGCCTGAAAAAAAACAGATTCCAGACATCATTGAGTTACCAAACCAGGAGAAAGATTTCACCATATTGGCCAGAACTATGGCAGCGAGGAGTACTTGCTTTCTGACAGCCCTGTCGCCGCTGTAAGCCATTCCAGTCAGGGTTACATTCTTTCACAATTTTAAACCGGACTCACATCCCAGTGTGAGGGAAAGAAGGGGCCGTGAGAGAGGGATCGAAAAGCTTCTATAAAGACCTACCGGAACCAATGCCCCCACAAAACTCCAGACTGACGATGCACAGGCGACGTATGGTGCGCGTGAGGGAAGAGAAAGAAAAGAATAGGGAAGATAAAAAGAATGAAAGAGAAAGTTTAGCTCCAGCTTTTGAAAGCTGCATGGGTGGCAAGCATGCAAAGGCAAGAGATGCAATGATCCACCCCCACTTCCAAAACTACCCCACAAAAGGAAAGGGGAAGAAAGAGGGAGAGCATTTTTCCAGCATTAGCTCATGAAGAGAAGGGCCTCTTCTGGAAGTGTTCGCTGCAAAACTCCCCCTCTTTCTGGTTCGGTAATCGGCCGCTGCTTCTCCGCCTCCAACTTCCCCCAAACGCCCACGCCACCCCAATGCCACCACACACAGATCATATGCTTTTATCACTATCGATATAAACCAGGGAAAGAGTTCAACAACCTCTTGTTTCTGCTCTTTCTTTTTTCTATCAGCTGATCTCACCCAGGCCCCAGGGAAAACTATGACAAGAATGCTGTAATGTGGGTGTGAGACAATCTAGCTTTGTTATCGTAAGGGTAACATTTAGGTAGGCGCGCCACAAAGGCCTGGGAAAGGACGCATGTGAAGGAAAAGGGAATGCCCCTTAATGAAATTTAGCATGGCTTATCGACAGTTTATTTTGAAAAATGAACTGAATGTTGGCAACAGATTTTGCTTATCCTGCCTGACAAAAAAAAGCATTCCTCTGATACTCATGTTTCAACCTGTATGGCATGTCTGACCTCATCATGGATGGTTGCACATCTTGCGAAGCAAAACCTAAGAAAGAGTAGCTGCTCTACAGTATATACAACATTCTAAAATCCCTTAAGTATTACTGTCAAACAGGCTCAGGTTCTGCTTTCGTTATTAATAAAACCAAAGAATGCAGGTTCCTCCAAAACAACATTGTTACTTCTTCAGCGATTTCAGCCACACTCGCTTGTCTGTTGGATCGAACCATATGGGTCACCGATGAGCCTTGGCTGCCCCTGACACTATCAATAGTTTACAGTACACCTGTACAATACAGGCTATGTGTGTCCAAACTGACCTGCTGCAATGAAAAAGCTGTTTTAAGTAAACAAACTGCATTTCTATTGACGGTAATATTGAAAGAGTCACAGAGAGATTCATTCGAAAGAGGCCCGTGATATTATATAATCATTCCGGCTAGGACTGTGCATCTGAAGTTTTTTTTAAACGCTACGTGCCATGACATAAATGTAAATGAGTGCATTTAAATGATATGTAATATTAAAAGTGATCTCAGAACATATAAAATAAAACCTCTAACATGAAATTGTCTTGAAATAAAACATCGAACGCTGTTTGCTGCTATGCTATGGTATGCTGTTTAGCACCTCTTTGCCTCTGTTTAGTTGCCTCTTCCCAACACAATAATAATAAAAGAATAATAAAAAACTAATCAAAAAATGACTGTGACAATCGCTCTCGTTATTTCACTACCGATTAGCTGAACTCTCCAAGCTGTCCAGCTATAGAAGCCAATTAGTAAGAAAAGCAGCTCTACTTTCCCAGCTGTCTTTATCCGAACTGAACAATAACACCAAAGCACTCTAGGATTATGTCTCCAGTCTGGTTGTTATCCATGATAAAGTGGCTTTATACAAACATTATGGGCCGCCCCGGCACCGGTGACCTCGCTGTCAGATAAAAGTACGGAATAAATAATTCTCCGAACAAACTCTCGTCTTTATTTGTACAGCCACTCCTTTTCCAAACTACTAAGCACAGGAAAAACATACCTCTGTAATGATACTGCAGGCTTCTTTACCTTGAATACTTCCCCTGGTATATAATATAACAGTGTTATTTAATACCTCGAAAAAAAAAAAAACATTAGCTTGGTGCTCGCCTTGGTGCAAGCTACTGTTGCAAGATTCAATTTTAAATGAGATGTGTTTAATTAAACTGAAAGATCAATGCATACTAATTAGCTAACTAAAGGAAAAGCCTTTAAAAATGACCCATCCTCTTCTTGATGTATGAGTAGTTAGCCAGGTCTTCACCACATGGCGTTAGACTGTGGCATGAATCCGGACCATCGAAAGAAACCCATGCATAAAGCCCTGAATTGTCTTCCCAAATATTCGAACCCGGGACTTCTTGTTGTGGGGCGACAGTGCTAACCCAATTGGTCATGTCAGTAATTAGGTAACAATTATTTGTTAACATTACATTTATTATATTAAAGTTCTCACATCTGCATCCAAATGCATCCAGTGGTTTTGCTACTGGTCAGCTAAGCACCATTTAAAGCAAACGAAACTGCTGAAGAAGACGTGCTAGATGGTCTGTGAACATGTTGGAGGGAATGGTGAATATATTCTCCTTAAACAGCATCAGGAACACCAGCAGTGAATAATATACACGAAATTGGAATTAAATTAAAATGAATAATATTATTATAAATTTGGTTTTGGACAATTAACTTGGTGCTATAGCTTATATGTTACAGTATGTTACTCTCCTGTGCCCATACAATATATACATATTATTATTTTGGCAGCGCTCACAAACAGATACATCAGGGATCTTTTACCTTTGTTAAAATTAAAACTGTCACGGCCGTCAAATGAAAATTTGCCTGTCGGCCAGATGTGACCCAGTAACTAGAAAAATACTATAAATAAGAAGCATCTGGAACAAAGTTTGACCTGTTCAGTGTCAAACAAGCTTTATGTCAACACAGACTGAGATGCTGCGGAAGAAAAAAGATGCTGAGGAGAGAGTTTTTCCATCACAGTTAGGAACCTTCTGTTTCCTTGGTGTGAAGCATGACTGCAAATCAATCCAAAGATTTTTCTCCTGATCACTTGATTAAACCTAGATGTGAGCTGTCTCATTTAGATTAGCGACGCTTCCATCCACAAGGCATTAGAGTTTATTGAATGGTGTTAGTCCGAGCTTTCAAGGCAAAGATTCAGTGTAAATGTTTGGAATCTAGGATTAGTGCCAGCACTTTCAGCCAACGTTTCAGCTTATATGAATATTGACGTGCCATTTGTATCCATTTAATTACATCTGCAAGGGTGTGATTGCATGTTTTAAACTAGTGTGTTTACAAAATAACACAGCAAACCAAGACTAGAAACTGCTGTGCTAGAGGGTCTAGTCGGATATTTGAGCAAGAGTGACAGAGATCATTGCACAATTATATGGACACACTTTTTTTAAAACCAGCTGACACTTGGGTAGTTCAAGAATTTCCGTGAAGCATTTGCAGTCGGCTGCGGCCGACAGTCATTTGGCGAACACAAATTCTGCATTTACACACGAAACCAACCTAATCTGCCAATAAACCATTTATTTTTTGAATGATAACTTAGGGGGTGCCATCGGTTTGGTGATTAGCCATGCCTCTTAAGTTTGTGACAATTGGATAATTCAAATGGTTCTCTTTTTGAAGGGGGAATACCAAAAAGGGGACTTTCAAGCTCACCCTTCGGACCCATGCACCCATCTAAAATGGGGATTTTTTACCTTTGCATTCATTTGCATGAGCGTCAAAACAGTATTTTTGGCCTTTTTCCGCTTGGCTCGAAATCTAGTTTTGAAACCTGTCAAAGTGGATCGAAAAAAGCTTTCTGGTCTAGTTCGAGTCAATTTACAGTTTCAAAATGAGTGTCGGCCGATGCACGACCGAGTTCTCAAGACTGAAGGATCTATAGGACCTGTTATGGTTAACAATTAATGTAACAAACCAAGAAATGCATTCCGTTCTAATTAAACCAAATCTTAAAATCAGCTTTGTTTAATCTTGCGTAAGTTCTTGTATGCAAAGTGACTTTAAAATGACATTTCAATCCCATAGCGTGTAGTGTGTTTAACAGTAGACTAGTCAAACATATCTTCTATAATTATTGAACTCTGCTAAGGACTAAAAACCAAGATCATTTAGGTCAGAGATAAAAAACAAGTGAGAATTGTGGGTTTACATTGCCTTTCTCACATTATAAACTGTAGCCACAATTGTTCTCAATTAAATAAAATAGTCACATGTATCAGTAGACATTCTGGTTCTATCATGGTTAATAATAAATATAGCAGATAGACATGGTAAGTCCCAAAATGCATTCCATTCTAGTTAATTCAAACCGGCAAATCAACATTAAAACATTATATGAGTCAATTCTCTAGAAATGGCATTGATTAACACTTAAGACATTGACTAATGTCCTAGAAGTGAAGTCATATGGGTGGAGGGATCTGATCTGGTCTAATTGTTCAAAAGAAAGTGACTGTGCTATCTATAACCGTAATAAGAAATGACCACTCCTAAAGTCACCGTTTTGTATTTGGTAAAGTCAATAGGAGGAAGCTGAATCAGTCGTGGTGTGTCTCTTAGCCTGGCTGTCTATGAACGTTACACGTCAGGGGTCAAGGTCTCTAACCATACTCCACCCTGAGCTTTCCCTGAGCTGTTTTACAGGCCAACAGTTTCTATTGTACCGAATCAGAATGCTTTTTCTGACGAGTATGAAAGAGTTGTTTGTACTCAGTTTAACAAATCGTTTAAAGAATATTGTTAATTAACTATTTAATTATATCTTGTTATTTGCTCCATAGTTAAATCCACCAATGGCAGCCCAGATAGCTGATATATTTTAGGTCTAGCTTTGACCAAATTCAGGTGCTCCTTTCCACTTTCCATCAACTTTTGCTGCTCCTATTTTTTTAAAGCTTTACAGTCACCATGGCGATTGGTGAAAAGATATAAAAAGAGCCAAAGGCATAATTGAGGCAAACAGCAGAATTTTTTTAGATGCTCCTCTGGGCAGAAACTATCTAGACTTTCTTACATTGTTGTGATCAACAAGCCTTTTCACTGAAGTACTGAAAGACAAATCCGTAAACAACATGCGATTTCATTCCACACCCTGTCTGGTTTTTGGAGGCTGGAAGTTTTGGTAACCCAAAGGGCTTGAGGAATATCCTTGCTGACCCAAAAACATCGTAGAAGTCAGGAATGGATCTGGCTCACCACAGCTATGTGACCCTGACGCAGCATAGTGTTCTACCAAGCCACACATGATTTGGTTCTTCAATGCAGATGGATGAACAGACAGACAAATTTTATTGATCCCTCAGAAAGAAACTAAGGTCCCAGTAACACTGCTGAACCTTCTGTACCGCACCAATCTTACAAAGTTAGAATCATGAGAACCAACTCATTTAGTTATGTCTTGTTGGCCTGTCCCTCGGTCTTCCAGTAAAAAGTGAAGATCTGAGCTCACTTCTAAGTCTGTTTAGAAAAGTCTAAACTCTGATTCATCTCTAGCTGAGACATTAAGTCCGAGAGTATCTTTGGCAATTCCATGACTGTTGCAGTTACCTTTTAATTGTAATAGACAAACTTATAAGCTTATGAGACATTCTTGCCTACCATCCGTGACAAGACCATGTTACAGAATGGCCACCAGTTCTAAGTGCCATATGCTGGCAATCTTAGCAATGATGTAATGTAAAAAAAGCCATGAATCATACAGGGAAATTTATAAGACCCACTGAAAGCTCCAGTGTGCAAGATGCTAAACCAGCCCCAGCTGCACTTGGTCCATTATGAATGTGTTCTCAGGGCACATTAGCATACTTTCCAGTCTTGGAGGGGACAGTGTGGCACACAAAGACTACCTTCTTCAGCCACAGCACTCAGAACGCTTTTAGTACAGTTTCCAAATTGTTGGATTAATGGAGCATGTAAACCAACACAGAAAATTACAGGCTGCCGTTATTTCAGTCATAATCTTTGACCGTGTTTTATCTTTCTTCCTCCTGGAATTTTCCTTTGCAGCAAGCAGACGTGAAAGTAACAGCGTTTCACTATTAGCAATAAGGCCTGTCCATTTTTCTACTAACAGATGCTAAATGCATGCCAAACCATACAGTCCACAAAACATTTCAATTCTGACAATGACCAACAATATATACTTGCCAGATTAATTATAATAAAAAAAACAAACACCCTTCTGTAACATAAGCAGCTTAGGGCAATGATTTACAAGCAGGAATTGATGCCAATTGTATCTGATTCATTCAAGCACAATGGTTTAGTGTAAAGCAGAAAATACAAGCCGAGTAGGTCTAACACTGGGAACTATACCAGCCGAATACAAGCTTTAATGAGGGACATACCCAAGTCAATATGTCCCGCCAAAGCGGGTGAATTATTAATCTAAACTCAAATTATTTCTGCTTTATTTACTGGTACAAAATATTTAACAAAGCTTACTGAATCTCAAGCCTCGCTGGATGAGAGGAACTCAAACAAGTCATCTGCTACATAGGTTAATGTGGTCTCCTAGAATCCCTAATTAGGTGTCAGTTTGAAGTATCTGGTTGCACTGTAGACTCATAAAAAAGGTGATCCAATAAAAGGTATGACCTAATATTTATGGCATATTAAAGGTAACTGAACAAGGAATCCAAGCAACCCATTCTGAAACATCAAGAGATTATGGAGATGGGTTATGGGGTATTGATGCCAATTTAATCTCTGATTGATTAAAGCAGGGGTCTGGAACCTTTTTGGCTGAAAGAGCCATAAATGCCACATATTTAAAAATATATAATTCCGTGCGAGCCATACAAAATTACAAACTAAATATAAGTGATAAAATGCGCATTACATGAAAGACCAACACTTTTGAAGTACAAAAAGTCTCTGATTTTTTATAAGGTCGTCATGCTGTAGCTAACCAATGAATAAAGTACTTCTTACCATGAATGCGACTT
>JAOUQU010449369.1:0-31142 GCA_028566735.1 Ammoglanis amapaensis | reverse complement strand
GTGTGTGTGTGTGTGTGTGTGTGTGTGTGTGTGTGTGTGTGTGTGTGTGTGTGTGTGTGTGTGTGTGTGTGTGCTGGGAAAACACATAATGTTTCACTGTGTGTGTGTTTATTGTGTGTGATGCTAATCACAGAGTT
Source organism: Ammoglanis amapaensis (assembly GCA_028566735.1). Classification (NCBI taxonomy): domain Eukaryota; kingdom Metazoa; phylum Chordata; class Actinopteri; order Siluriformes; family Trichomycteridae; genus Ammoglanis; species Ammoglanis amapaensis. The sequence continues at coordinate 31,005 of JAOUQU010449369.1, read as the reverse complement.
CACACACTGAGTGAGAGTCAGACATGGGAAATATAGCACACACAGATAGGGGCATGTGTTGTTTCCAGAAGCTTCCATAGAATGCGCGCTTTAAAACAAAATACACAACACATCACAAAAAACTCTAATTATGTTGTAATTTAATCTGACAGCATTTCATTTACATATAGTGTTTACTCCATAAAAGCACCGTTTATAAGTATACCCTCTGTTCTCATTCTCGACCAAGTTTGTGCTATCAAATGATATGTGAGTATCAGTAGCAGTCAGCAAGAACGAAATAGGGGCAGCACGATGGTGCAGTGGGTAGCACTGTCACCTCACAGCAAAACGGGCCTTGAATTGATTTCATGGCTGTACTGTGGATTTGTGACATATAGATTATGTACTCAATGTGGCCACATGGGTTTTCTAAAAATGCTTCAGTTTCCTTGCACATTTGTCATGCAATTAGGATAATTGAAAATGTGATGTACTGGTGAAATATGTTACAGACCCACAAAACCCCCAACCAAACTGAGAATGCACGAATAAAGCCATGAACAAACTAAATAATAATGTACGTCTAATAACGGTAGTAATAGTTAGGCACATAAACTAATAAGCATGTTAAATTTGTTAAAATGTCTTATTTTAGGTACTCTGATTTCCACTCACTTCAGATAAGCATGTGGATGATTGAGTCACAGGTAAGTATGTGAAGAAGTATTGACCTTAATGTATGTCTACATTTTACTTATTTTACTTTTACATACTTTAGCATATAGCAGACACAACTGGATACATAAAATAAATCTCTATTTAAAGCATCCCTGGCTTAGAGGATGCAAAGCAAGAAACTTATTCCAATTCTTTATTTGTTTGTTTTAAAAATAAAATTTTATAATATACTTTTCACCACTATGCTTTTTCCACACATTATCCCTCTACATTAAACCCAGTGAAGCACACACTGCCCACTGTGGTAGACATCCTTTGCCACAGCTGCCAAAGAGCAGTTAGGGGTTTGGTGCCTTGCTTAAGGACACTTTAGTTTGTGACCCGTTGGCTCAAGGAATCAAATCATCAACCTTGAGATCACAAGACCACTTCTCCAAATGCAAGGCCATGGCTGCCCCTAAAGAATTTTGTATAGGCTGCATGAGCTGCATAAAATTAAGGTGAAGAAGATTAAGTTATATTATGGTTATCTTTGTAGTAGTTTGAGATATAACAAACTACATATAAATAATTTTTATTAGACATTTTTAGCATTTTACATTTTCATAAGAGATAAAGTGTTGTCATGAAGAGCTGGTCTGGAAAAACCTAGACAGTCAATGCATATGTATGACACAATAAACAAGCAAACTTTATTACAGCATTATTCAATTTCATGTTAAAGCAGATCTATTTTAAGCTTTAATAAAGTGTTTGAGGATGGAGAGTGAGCTCTTCATAAATATGTTTGCAGAGTCTGCTCTAAAGAACTTATAGTCCATGACATATTAAAGTCCTCTAGTAATAAACTTTGTTTGCTTTTATAAAGAATGAAAAGCATCCACTAAAATGGATTCTAGGTTTTGAGAAAACAGTTTTTTGTGGTCAAGGGTCAAAAAGGATCCCAGTTTTTCTGAATATGCAAGTTTCTTGCTGTTGCTATTTGCTTCACTTCACAAGATCACTTAAAGGTGCCTGCATGTTACTGGCGTAACCTGCTACAGTCTGGGAAATCGTAAATGTCCCCAACCTTGCGCTAATGCTTTAACCTCCTGCTGGTTTGGGCGCCTCACTTCCATTGCCTCTGGAGATGCAAGGTCGGCAAATCACTAGTCTTTGAAGCAAGATTTAATAATGTTTTCGCTGTGTTTTATTTAGTCTTTGTAAATATGTAAATTCCTTTAAAAACATTTGAGAAGCGCAGATTTATACAATTAAATAATTTTTAAACATTTAAGCTATTCTGAACATCTCTGCTTTTCAAAAAAATCTAATATGGATATTGCTATTGTACCAAATCATAATTACAATCACTGGAAATTTCTTTGTAGGCCATTCCTGGCATGATATTGTTCAAAATACTCTTCAGCAATGCATTATTCTATATAAAAAATGGTAATTTTTTAAGAAAAGTGGCTCTACAAAACATTTACAGCAGATTTCTTTATGTAAAGCAATTGTAGGTTAAGGGCCTTGTTCAGGCCCAACAGTAGAAACTTGGCGGTAGTGGGACTTGAACTGGCAACCTGACTTTTAATTTAGAAGCTTATTCACTAAGCCATCACTACCCTCGACATGTAGCAAGACAGAACGATTGTTATGTAGTGTCGAGAGACAGAAATTATTCCAGATATCTAGTCAAACTGTCATTGTGACAATTTATTTACTGCATCTTTACCTTTGTAAATTTTAGTGGACTACAGGAGCACCAACTAAGTATAGACAGCCTACCTGATCTAGGTTAAAATTCATACAATATATCTACTGATAATATATTGGTCCTTTACAAATATACAGATTTTTTTATTTATAAGTTGATTTGCCCATATTGCTTATGATTTGGTCTTCTCTACTATGACTAATTTATTTATACACAACAGAGATCAAACTACAGTTTTCTGTTGTAAAATTTAAGTTTGTTTAGGGCTAAATATGGTAAAAAGGATGTTCTAGTTATCCATAAGAATATTAAATAAAATGCTGTTCGTCACCTTCCAGGCACTTAATGTTTAATACACGAATGACTAGCTGAGGAAATCTTCTGCTCTATTTAATGCACAAATTTGGAATGGGCTTGGTTAATTTCCTGCATCAGGAAATATGCCATCAAATCTTTTCCACAGATCACAACAATGAACGATTGACCAAAGCAACTAAGTGGGCAATGAGTGTACTCAATGAGACCTGACAGGCTGTACTGAGGTCCTGTAAAACATTATAAAGTAGAATAGAGAAATACATCACCTTTGTAATTAACAAAGAGTTCATCCTTTCAATTAGATTTTTCTTCTAAACACCATGACCACTAATCAAAGGAACGTGTGCGAGAGAGAAAAGCCTTTTATTTACTGTTCTGCAATTGAAAAAGTATTTTAAAAACTTTTTAGTAAATACCAAATAAGATTTTCTAATTAAGAGATATGTCCTAATTGAGGTCAAGCAGGAGTTACCTTCTTTGTTGCCTACATAACAAGATCTAACATGGCCTGGTAAATTCGCATGTGTTTGATAGTGTATCAAACCCCCTCTGCCCATCTAGTAATCATGGGAACCTCTTCCCCACCGCCAATTTCAGGCATCCTGATTAGGCACAAGAAAGAATGTCAAAGAATCTGATTATTTTTACATTTTTTTACTTTTATTATTTTTACATTTGGAAGAATTTTCAAGAAATGGTTAATGGTTTTAGTGGATAAGTCACAGATGCACTTAATTTTGTTTAGTCATTAGGTGAGTGGTTAGTCAGCATTTAAAATATCTTTTTCTTGGCAACAGATACACGAGCCATGCAGGTTTTTTCTGTGTATTGACATGTGTGGATTAAACAGACACCTTAGTTCATTTGGTTCTTTGTAATGTTTTTGTAAAATAAGCCAATTGTAGTCATTGATGTTTCATTCACACCCATCTATGCAAGGAGCATGAAATGTATTAGGTCAAGTAAAAGTAAGGACATAATTTTACTTTTTAAAAGATCATTCTAGGGTATGTAGAACCTGACGTCAATGCCAATGAAAACTTTTGGGGTGCATAACAATATGAACAAGAGCCAGGTTTCTTTGTCCAACATCTGTTCTTTTGACTAAATTAGCACATTTATCACACAAGCACACAAACATCAAGGATGTTCTGGACTCATCATCAGTTATAAAACATTTTGATAAAGTATACTTTGCACACTTTAGGAGTTCTCTCAAGCTGAGGGTATATGTTACTAAATTGTATTTTATATTTGTAATCTTGCAAGTTTGTTTATTTGGAGGGAGTCCGTATTATTGATTTGGCAACAGAACTTGGATTTGAACCCTTAAATCTCATGACTGATAGCCCAAAGCACTTTCAACTAGGCATCCACTGTCCCATTTTCGTGTTTGTATTTAATAAATCTCTACTTGAATGACCTCCCTCCTCCCACCCACCCACTAATCACAATCACATGGATTAATCATGCTGTGTGTACAACCAAACCACACAAGCAGCGATTGAAAATAATTGTAGTGGATCCTAAAGGTTCTAAAATTCACTAAGTGTTCACTGCACTTTAAGGTATGTAGCTTGTCAGCAATGATGGTTTCAAGCAGTTCTTATTGGCTGATCTTGGGTTTCAGGCCGACCACACAGCAGCACACGAACTAAGGAGGTGCCAAGGAGGTGCTGAGCTCCAGCATAGCAAAAAAGATGGAATGAATCAAAATGATTTCTGTACAAAGCTTGTCATTCTTTTAACTAATGATTAGAATCTAGTCTGACCTAAAAAAAAATTCTTTTTCCATTTTATGAGCCAGCTGCTAGCCTAGGGTATGATCCCAAGAGATCACTCAACTCTGATAAAACATCATGAGATATCTTTGTGTGGGAATGACTCCCATGTGCCACAGATTGTGTTTACACTTTTGTAAATGTTTAGTCTCAAGTTTTCAGACGTGGCTGATACTACCCATTTTAGCATCATGCCTGGTTACATTGTAAGCACACACTCAGTATCATATAGTTTAGTGTTTAATTACTTTTATTTTAACAAATATAAATAGGCTATCAAAGTTTTTGCCAAATAAGCAAAAATTGTTCATAAATAAGAGCACTTTGTCAGTCACCTGTCAATGAATTACACAGTATTACACAAAATTACACAATATAGCTGTAGATTATAGAACAACATTAAAATATGAGTTGTATAATTTAGTCATAATCGTTTAACCTTGTAGGTAGTGTGCTATAATCTATTAAAACGATAACTTGATTGCTCCTAATTATTTATTATGGTTAGTCTCCGATTAAATTAATAAAAGTAAAGTACACTACACTATTCAGTAGCTTAAGCAACATGTAGTTTCACTGTAACGTACAGTATATATTCCAGGTCTGCAGTGTTTCAAAAATACTAGACTGTGTAAAAATATCTGGATCATTTTGGACAAAAAAGAGGCAATCACCATTTTATATCCTCTCGGTGGTGTTTAGTAGGTTTAAGGTAAGGCTTACTGGAGTTACTCTGTGCTAAACCTGTCAAATGAACTTTGCCTTGTGAACATGGTCAGCTGAGCGTATTAAAAAAAAAACGAAGAAGCTGGTTACATAAGCAGCATTTTGTGTTGTGCTAGACATGCTACCGAAATGTACTGTGATCTTAAATGTTTTTATAAGGGTAGAAATGTGTCTATATTTACAATTTCTGGCTGTGTTTCCTCTACACGGAGGGAGACAGTCTAGCATGTTTCTTCGATTGTGTCTGATTCATTTGAGTGGCACAATGCTGTGTTAGCTTAGTAGTGAAACGTGTTAGTGTTATCACTTTCTAAATAATGTGTTTGATTGATTGACATGTACATTACTGACTTAAAGGGCGATGACTTAGAAACCTTTCTATTTAGCAGCTGTCTGTGTAGACAGTAAGACAATGAGGCAGCTTTTTATTTTTTTTTTAGTTAATGCTATGCTTGCAGGTGTATATTCATGTCTTCATAAAATCGTATATAGTTTAATATGTAGTCCTCCTAGATGACCACTGAATAAATTAGTGTAAACCTGGTTCAAAGCAGAAGCCAGTTAGTTCCAAATTGTGCATGACCATGTGGAATACAAGTTGTGTGGCTCCAGGTAGATTAAGTGGATTTCAAGTGCACACCAGTATTTCTGTCTGATAATTCAGAAAGACTCATAAACGCCAGGGTTTTGGGTTTTGAACCAAACTTCAGCATATATTATTTTATACAACATTTATTAAATTTAATCATAATATTTATTTCTTATAGTTTATGTTTACATTGTCTGTATTAGTATTGACAAGTAGTATATTGTCTGTTCAGTAAATATTATTTTGTACATCTAATTTTGTCTATTTATTATTAGATTAATATAAGGAGCAAGCTGTTTAAAGGAGGGAGAATATGAGTCATGTGCAACTGTCAAAATATTATTACATTTTAGCTCACAAAAATTAAGTATGAGGGGCCCCTTAGCTATGTTTTGTTTAGGGCCTGAGAAAAGTCTGTACCAGTACTGTTCTTAGCATCCATTGTCCCCAAACATTAGATTAAGTTGGCTAGCTATTGATTGTATTTTAATTAAAAATAATAATACTTCAGACCCTACCAATATTCATAAAATTAGGCTAGAGGAAGGAAAATGAATCACTTTGGAACAAAAATAAATAATTTTCGTTTTGAGTAAATATAATTTCTGAATGAAGAAGATTTTTTTGTGTTTTGCATTTGATTACTTCAAATACGCATGTGCATACAGAAAAAACTAAAATTGTCTCTTCAGGCCTTACTAACCAAGTCTAAGCAATCAAATTGTCTGTTCCTGTTCAATGATTGGCCAAGTCATCCTAAGCATCAATTATTTCAGCTTTTATTCACGGAGGGTGGCAGCAGCCCCACACAAGGCTATACTCACTCTGAGCCCTTTCCCATAACCTTGAGGCACCTCGGAGGAAGTCATCCGTGCTTAAATGTTCTTCCTTAATCAAAGACTGAATGTAGAAGTTGTCCCGGAGGTTGGCTGCCGCGGGTATGGCATTAGCAAAGCACATGCTCGTCTTTCAGACCCCAACAATGAAGGCTATTGTGTCATTCTAAAGCTGTCTGTTAGGATTTAGGACAGGTCTCCGGCAGCAAAACAATGCATGCAAGAGGGCTCCGGTCGAAATGAGGCAGCAGTCACTAATGAGGACTATTTAAGACCGAGGGGAAAGAGATCCAAGTCTGGACGGTAGTCTACTCGCATAAAAAAACAGGATATGAGATTCTTAGATGGAATTACAAAAGCCTTTTATCAATGAACTATTCAGTCATAATATGTTGGATCTTTTATCACAGATAGTTTAACTAGAATCTTACCTAACAAAAGATTATCTAACAAAAGATACGTTATAGCGAGTCCATTACAAATAATCAATCTAATTTTTGAATCAAACAACCCATAATCTTGCTCCTCAGTGCCTGACCTAGCCGAAATATTTGGATCTGTTTATGTCTATTAGATGTTAAAATATGTTATAAAATGTATTTTAATTTGCTTTTAGAAAAGGACTGAAACATTTATAACAGCATAGGTGGAGATATGTATCATCTGTAGCCATTCTCACTCTGGCTGTTTACATTGTGTCATGGCAGACGTGTTAATGCTAAAAAGGACTCAGGTTTTAAAAGCCATATAAAAAACTTAAGTTGAGCCACAAGTTCCTTTTCTTTCTTTTCCATATGATTAGCCCCAGTCTCAGGCTGGTTAAAAGAGGGGATTTTGTTTCTTTTGGGGAGAGGTTGAGAGCCTTTGTGTGGTGCACATGATGCAGCGTTGGCTCTCCTTTCTCTCCATTCTTCATGAAACCTATTTTTATTGAAATGAAGGCCATTTATCAGAGCACTGAGAGCCTCTATTCAGGGTCTTTAAAAACGACGGGGTGCAGACAGACCTGTCTGAGGGTTGCCCAAACACGCACAAGGCAGATGTGTTAAAGAAAGAGCAGGCTGGCCACCACAGACATTTTGAATAACCTACCCTCCACTTGTCAGTCCGAGCTTTATGCTAATTTTCACACATGCCGCATTTATAATCAGACTTGGGAGAGGGTGTTTTGGATGCACCCTTCACAATATCACTACAGGAACTAACTCTTCCCTCCTGGTTGGCACCACTTCAGTCATGACAACTGAGTTCAGTGTGTATTCAGCACTAAAAGCATTCTGTAGCAGGCTTCAGGCCATCAGTGACTAGTTGCTGTCCTTAATACTGACTCTTCTCTAGCCAAGGAGACTGCACGCACTTGTGATTCTTTTATATAATTGTGCCTACAAGGATAGGATCGCCCGGTGTGATGCGTAGTGCAAGACGAATGGTGTGTGTGTGTGTGTGTGTGTGTGTGTGTGTGTGTGTGTGTGTGTGTGTGTGTGTGTGTATTTGTGTGTGTGTGAATGGGGTAAACAAAGAGGCTGGGCTTTTACTAGACAGCCCGAGGCAAGCCATCTGCCACATTTTAGAAGACGCTGATATTGTCTTTGGCTAGGGGAATGTCCGGCAAATGAAGGTCTGTCAGGTCTGTGCATTTCCTTTAGAGATGAGGCTTTGTGCAGTAAGAGGTCACACGCACACCCAGCTCTTTGGGAGATGTATTCCAAATGCATTTCATTTAATATGTGTTGGTATATAATCACTGGCTGCATAACAAACAGTGCAACTTGCTTCCGTATAAATGTAGTAAGTATAATGTGGCTGAGTCAGACTCTACTGAGAGAATACGTCTAACAATAAATAACAAAATCTAAAGGTGACCGGTAGCAAGGCCTCAGCAAAATCATGCTTGCTAGGTTTCAACGTTAAAAATCCTTATTCTGAGACAGGCAGAAAGGGTGTTTCACTCAAGAGTTTCTCTGAGTGAACGACTTTTAAATAATCTAATTTACATTTACAGTTGTACAGTCGGTCCTCACAATGAACACTTTCTGTGGTATGGTGTACTGCGTCGCTTTACGCAGTGTCTACAGGTTGTAATACTCTGAGCCAGACAGCCAGTCGTCTACATCGCCATTGGTGTTCCTCAGTTGCCTTAGTGGTGCCCGGGACCCGCTACATTTACACGTTGCAAAGTTATTTGCATTTAGAAGTGATACTCCCGAGTAAAACACTCTGTAGCAATTATAAAAAAAAAATAGTTTTATTGGAGTAAAACAAATCATTTGAATTACAGTATGTGTAAATCACTATGAAATGCAGATCCACACAACTGGCATCTCTAGACATTTTGTTTTAAGTTTTAAATTTAAGGCTAGTTTGAGTTATAGTACAAGGTGTTGGCTCTCATCACAGAAAATAATTATTGTGGATCACTAGGTCATCAGGTCATTAATGTGTGCCGTGGCTGTACCCAGGTTCATCCCTCATGCAACACCAAGTTGGAATTTCCCCCATTTTTGTTTGCCCATAAATGTATCAATTTTCTCTGACATTTCAAAATACGATAGAAGGTGCAAAAGGGTTCTCTAATTGAGTGAGGCAGTTTGCGATATCCTACAATTTTCTGGTTATACTTAGAGTTTATATGTCAGTGATCTGAGAAACCCCCCCCTCACACACACACATACCAATGACACCCCTGAAAAGGCTCTAGTTGTTACTAACTATTTATGACTACATAAATGTTATGTTACCATAATAAGCATGTTATTTCAGTCCTGTTAACATGAGATGTTTCTGGTTCTCTTTTTCCACCCACTTATGAAATGCATATCTGCTGCTAATCGCACATGAAAGGAATTTATGCATTAATCCTATTAAACCTAAAACCAGAACTTGTTTCAAGTAACATGTTCTTCTTAGGCTGGCTTTTGCACAAGCTTTAGTCTTGGCCTACTTGAGCAGGATATGAGAGTACTTACTGTCAAATTGTATGGTAGCAAGTGTGACTCATTTAGCTTTTTTACATGAACCAGCCTCACTCCTTTGTTAACAGTGGTGAGATCTAGAGACATTTATAGCAATAGTGTTGTTCAGACTCACTAAAAAGAGCGGGAAAGTCCTTCAAACTCAGAGACAAAGGCAAACTCCAGGGCATTGATTCGACTATCCAAGACTGCAGTCAAGCAGAGGGGATTTAGAGTGTGCTTGGCTGAAGGATAACCTTCGACCCTCTCAGCAGGTGTGTATGCCTTGGTTTAATGGAAAAGAGCCTGCTTTGACCCCCAGAGTGTGCTGGGTGAGGCAGAGAGACAGATGTTGTATAGGGAAGCCCCCAAGGGAAAGTGTGCCGTAGTTCCAAAGGAGGGGGACACAATAGAACAGAGCTCACACAAAAAAGCCACAGAAAATATCCATGGTGACTTGTTGCTGGGACAGTGATTCTAAATGAATGAATAGCCTATCTATGCATGCTTTTAGAACTTCAGTTCCACCCTTTGTAAAAGATAGCTTTTAGGAGGGACAAAACAGAACTTTGTTTAGTTTTGTTTAGACACAAAATGCCTTTATCAGGTATAAAATCAAGCAGTTTCTCTGTTAATCAGCTAAGCTGCCACAGCCACAAGCCAAAATGTGAATTTATCTCAATTATCAGTCCATATACTTTTAAAACCATACATTTTGTAAACCCATACATACATGGTGAGAACCTTTTCCCATGACCGTGGGATCTTCCTGCTGTAAAGAAACAGTGCTACCCACTGAACCAATGTAGAAGTCATCTAAACTGGACTTGTGACTGGTACCATAGATGCTCTGTAAAGTGCAGGCCAGAAAAAAATCACCACCAGTTACATGTAGCAGTCACATCAATGCTACACAGTGACACAGACACAAGACAAGAATACAAGCCACAACTTACTGGGCAGAGTATCAGCAAATAACTGTGGTCGCATGTTAATTTTTTTCATAACAGTTATTTTTATCTTCACTACTATGGCATTGTAGGTCCAATAATAGAAAAATAAACATTAAAAACTTGCATGAGAATTATGCTAGAGTAACATAAACTGTGGTCTTTATAGGCATCTATGTAAAAACCAGGGCAAAGCAATAAGATATTTCCAAATGTAAGTAGTGACCATTAACCAGTGCATTACTTGGGCCTGTTAAAATAGATTTTATGAGTTTGTTGAGTCATCATGTTAGGAAAACCACATTCCAGACAATAGAAATGTGGTGGGTTCTATATACCTTACTAAGCAAAACATTGCCAAAGGGGCTTAAACAGGGTAACCTTGTTTGGACAAAAGATATACGTTACTAACTATGTGAATCCCATCAGATGCTCCTCTCTGGGTCTGCTTTATTGATTTTTACCCTATATACATTTCCTAACACAACCCATTTGTCAGACACAACAATGCACTCGTTTTTTTGCATCCTAGTAATTAGGGTGGCGATAGGAAGATTAATTATTAATTAAGCCTAATCTTAAACCTAATATAGCTATTACTAAATATAGCAGGTAAAAGATTCTTACAAAAAATGTAGTGTTGTTGGCTAGAATAGAATAGCTTATAAGGGACTATTTACGCAATACTTAAGGTAACAATACCCTGCAGTTTTCCATATGATCCAGTCATTTAATAGCTGAATAATGTATGAAATTAAGGTATTTTCTCACATTTACACGTTTAATAAACACAAAAATAACATGAACATGAAGGAGCTGGAGCGTATTTAGCTAAGACCATTTAGAATTGGGTTTATGCTGGAAAGTATTAAATTAGTGAAATCTATTTATGTGAGGGTGAATTTGTTTAAAGAACTTCTAGAACAATATGTCCCCTGTAAAAAGATTTATTGTTTTATAGAGTAGAGACGATCACCGACAATGTCAGTGCACTCTAATGCTGATCCCAAACACGGATAGAATCAGGGGGTTCTGTCAGGAAGGGCATCCGGGGTCTGGTATGCAGATCAAGTGAGCTGTAGTGACCTCTATGTATACAGAAGCCACATGGAAAATCACTTCTCTGGGGAAATGGCTTTGTTGTTTCTTTTTTCTGTAATGTACAGTCTTGCAAATACTGTTTTTGAACAAGAGCTTAGGAAGTAGATACAAGAAAAAGGAAATGCAACAAGTTTTTTGGGTAAAAATAGGGGTCAAAATTGGGTCATAAAAGTGCAAGGGAAATAGAAAAAACATTGTCTTGCTTCATCATTGTCTTTCTCTGTGGTGTAACAGCAGACAGTAGCAGTGTACTGGCTAAAAACTGTATAACACTGGCCGTTTGTATTGCATATGTCAGTGCTCGAAAAAGAAGCAAGCGTCAGCTGATCACCAGCCAGCCTTGGGTCAAAGACTACTAAGGGTGAAGAAAAGCATTGGTCAGGCGTATGAATGCACATAGGCAAATCTTGAACTTCAACCACTGAGTGAAAGCAGGGGTCAATGTAAGCTATCTATCCCTAAGCGAGTGTACTGTCCTTTTCGACCAAGTTCAGTAGGATCACTTTAAGGATTTAAAGATTTCCACCTAAAAAGTGACAGCCATATAACATTTGTAAAGAAGGAGAAAGCTGCAGCTGTTGCTCTGCTGTGCAGAACGATACCTTGAGGGATATAAGTCATGAATAACTGTTCACCTTGCTGAACCAAAGGTCTCATTTCAGTTGAGAGATAACAGTGTAAAATGGCTTCAGACAACACAAGGTTTATTCTCATTGGGAAATAAATTCGCTATGTGTTTATGTGTGTGGTTATTTTAGCTGTAGAGAATGACAGGGAGTTGAGCTGCCTGGTAATTTGTTTTATATGCCAAGTCATAAGCGATGCCTTCTAGCAGCACTGTCTAGCATTCAGGGTGGTCGATTAGTCTGAGGACGTAGATTTACACAATATTCTCTTATTTGGATATGAAGTATTTCTTCCAAATAATTAGTGCCTGGAATGAATGATTGCATTTTAGCCAATAAAAAGTTAGAGGAGGAAAAGCTGTTTTGAACGTGCATGTGTGATACTTCTTTAGTCCAAGTTTTATACAGCTGGGGAAAAATATAACACATGTGTACAGAGCATTACCGTAATGTGCCAAAAAGATGCTTCTGCTCTAAAATAACCCTTAATGAGCAGCATTAGCTCATGATAATACTTATTCCACTTTGGACAATGTGATCCATGATCATGCAGCTTCTAATTTATGGCAGATCTGTGTTTTAGCTGTACTTGGATTGCAGAGAATAAATTCAAAACAGCATAATGCGACAGTTTGGATTTCTTCCCGCCTTTAACAAGAGACCACTGTTTCATGCGCATTTGTATAAGTACAGACGAACCAGTCTTATTTAGATTGGCACAGCTAAAATTCACCTGCTGTATTCAATCACTGTCAAGGCATTAAAAGTCCATGCTCAAAAACTTTATAGCTAAAATATAAGCCACAACTCATAAACCACTAATAAAATGAGATATTCTATGACAAGATTGGTTTATTTAGACACAGAAAACAATCAATATGTAAATCAAGATTGTACTGCATAATGGGCACTGCTGCATAGTACTTCTAAATAAATAACATAATAATAATAATAATAATAATAATAATAAGCTATACCTAAATTACATATATTAATGTTCTGGACCAAGTCTTTGTCTTAGCTGATAAGGTATAAGTTATAAAGCAAGAATTATTGAAGCGAGTAGCTTCAAAAGAGACAACAAACATCATTTTTTACTTGTATTTACTTAATTATCTAATAGAAGAATCTTGACTGTGATCGGTGATGTTGCTTGAGCAATGGCTGATCATGATTATAAGAGTTTTACATTCTAGGGGGGAAAAGCCATGATTTTACCCAGCAACTTATGGGACCTCTTGTTGGTCATTGAAGGCCATTATGGTCTTAAGATAAAAAGGTTTTTATAGCATGAGTGCACAACTACAGGAGACAGTTCTTCAGAACATAAAGACTTGCTTTTGGTATGTAGATAGAAGTAAAAGAAGAAAACCCATTAGTCAAAAAAGTACCCATACAAACTTTCTAGTAACTTGCTTAAAAGAGGGTTAGTGTTTACAGTTCCAATAAAACAAAAAGTAAGCAAATATGTAAAAAATATATAACAGTGGCTCAAATAATAGTATACAAACCTGGCAACAATACTGGCTTATTGTCTTATTATACATTCACAGCTTTATATATGATATCATGGCAATTATGTATTAGTAGCAATAAATAAAAAAAAACATCTGCGAGTATGTTCGCTACTTGAACTGAACATTCACTGTTCAGTTTCAGCTGCAACATGTCCAGAAATTATGGCTTTCACAAAAGCACAGGCCAGACATCAGAAAGGCTTTTTGTATTAGTTACCAAATGGCAGCTGCAGCCAGAGGTTTTGTTACACGAGATATTGCAGGACCATTTATAACTTCTGACTTTATGAAGGCACATGGTTAAACTCAGTCTCTTAACACTATAAGTGCGAACGACTGGATGTGTGGGTTTGCTGGAAAACTGATTCCTGTTCGCTTTACGTTTATATATTAGATGGTATAGACTAAACTTTTTGATCTCAGTTGCCAAGAAATTATTTTATAAATGGTGCCAATACATTCTAAAGCCTTGACTCTCTGACCAACTGAGCCTTTCAAAATCAGTCATGTTTCTTAGCATAATATAAGGAGATATTATATATGTGTTGTCAGACAAGTGTTTGTCACTTATCATTGTCTAAATATTTAAGTTCTATATGATAATTCAGTAAAATATATATTATAATGATATTTTTGTTTCCAGGGTCACCAAGGGTTAGTGTGTAACACCATTGCCTCATAGACAGTTAGGTTCAGGGTTCAGTGGTCCTGGTCCTTGCGGTGAGGAGTTTGCATGTTCTTTCTCTGTCTGTGTGGGTTTACCTCACGAGCAGTTAGGTTAATTGGAGACATTGAATTGCCTTGTATTGGTGAATGGGTGTGTGCATGTTTGTAAATGATTATCTCCCCTGTGATGGAATGTCCAGGATGTTTTTGCATGCAGCAAATAGCAGTGTCAGCAAAACTAATGTTAAAACTAATTCATATGCCAAACTGATGGATGAGAAGACATTGCCAATCAAGAAAGGGTTCACATATAAACAAAGAATGTACATAAATATGCTTTAATGTTTAAACTGTATATTTAAAGAAACATAATGCATTCATAAAAGCCAATACACATTACTGAAATGTAATCTATTATATACAATTAGTAAGACATATTTTTTTTTTAGTCTACGTTTATACTGTAAAACAATTTGTTGATAGATTTGAACAGATTTAAAGAAAACTTATAAAGTTATTTACAAATTTACTTTCTGTTCATTGTTTAACGTTTTTAAAAGTAGCAAAAATTATTTTTATTATATAAAAATATTATCATTATCTAACATTCATGTAATTAATATTGTTACATCATAAACATTTTAATCATCTTCTTTATTTTCTATTCTCTGAAACATTTTTCTTGCGTTTTGTTACATAACCAAGACTTATAAAGTAATATACAGTGATTATAATTGTCTGTCTATATTTAATAGGGTGGACTACAACTAACTGACTGTTTATGATGAAAAAATGTGGGACAATTTGAGAATTACTTTGAATGACATGATTGATAACCAGAGCAACAATGTCAAATGATGAATGTTCTATTCAGCAAATAATTATCATGAAGCTCCTTGGGGTCTGTTTGTTATTGATCAATCTACTATAGAAACTATATTTTCTACTTTGATTCTTTAATGAAGGGGAAGAATCTAATCGTTCACATTTAGTGTATTTTTACAATCATGTATAATTTACAGTGATGGTAAATAAGCTCACATTATTCTACAAATAGAATTCAAAAGCTGTTGCATTTTTATCCAAACATCTGTTTGGTTAGATTTAATTTCCCATCATTGTCTCTAGACGCATGTTTTTCAGACATAATTCTTTTGTATCCTTCACTTTCTGGCCCGCTCAGACAATGCTGCTGCACATACCCATTTAGAAAATAATCTTGTTGTTTGGCAAAACTTAGCAAGTATGTCCTGTCCCAGCAGTTTTATTGTTTTCTAGTTTTTTTTTTTTACAAAATAAAATATCCATGTTCAATAAGCTAGTATTATGACAGACAACATTAAAGAAGCAGTACATAGTGTGTAGTTTGAAAGTTTCATATACATAGATGTTAGTGCATGTACTATGTAATTTAACAATAGGTTTGTTTGAATAATAGTTGATTGTGATATACTGTATATACAGCACTATTTTCTATTGGCGCTGTATGCCTTGGCTTTAAACTTCAATTTTCTTATTCTTTTACATCCTGCACTTGGGTATGGTTTTTCTTGGACTTTGAACCAGCACTACAATGTTTGCACCCACGGGACAATTCAGAATCTTCAATCAAGCTGGTGGCATGTCTTTAGACTATGGAAAGAACTTGCTGTGATGTGACAATGCTGTTGGTGACAAACTTACTATGCTGCTTTTATGTATACAGTATATACACACCAATTGTTTGTGAGTAATGTTATGACCACCTGCCTAAACAAGTGTTAGTCCCCCTTTTGCTGTACCATACACAACAAACTGTGTGCTACACTGTGTTTTGGGACACATTTCTACTTAAAGCTATTTAAGTTAGAGTAGCTCGTCTGACCAGACTTTCATCACTCTTCTTTTTTGGTTATTATCTTTACATTATGCTTAATAGATACAGACCACTCGGGACTAGAAACATCCCACAACAGCTGCAGTTTTAGAGATGGTCTGATGGTCTGACTATCCATTGTGGAGGACAATTCGGCCTTTCCTCATACTTGCTCAAATACTGTCTGAACTTCTGAATTCTGGTCACAATTTCAAGTAAAAATTTCAGCATTTTACGCTACAAAATTTTTGACAGTTGTTTACATCTGCTTTCTATTGTCGCTTCTGCTCAAAGCAGAAATTCTTTCTATTTTGTGCTTTAATATTGTCGAATAAAACTTTTAAAAATAGTTTCATTCCCTTACAGAGCAGCTTTTTTTTCTTTTTGGAGTACATACAATTTTTAACAAAAAAAATACATTTCATGTTTAATATTTTGTAATGAATGCTTTTTGGATGCTGTAAGAAAAATCTTATAGTAGCCCCAGACTTTTTTTTCTGTACACTAGGATTTTCAGAAACCCTTGAAGTTTGGCACTTAAAGATAAATGTGGCGGCACTGTTTCAAATAATATAATGAAGAAACACATAGAAAGTAGACACATTGGTAGTATACACAGATCTTATCTTAACTGTGGATAAGCCATCTCTATCTTGTGGCATGCTGTTGTTCATATATTTTGTTCATGGCTCTCATTAAATAGAATACATTGTTTCATTTGACTGGTGTTTGACTGGTGTGTTTCAGAAATGTACTTTCTTTAACAAATGCAATATGTCTGCTTTTGCCCTAAACATTTTTTTTATATTTAAAACATTAAAAACAACACATTTAAGTAATGGATTAATTTCCATGATACCACTAATCTCCACTTAAATCTGCACCGGACCGCACTTTTTGTTTAGTATGGCAGACGAGAGATTTGTTTATGTTGGGTTCGAGCTCAGTAACAAGGCAAACAGTGGCAATGGGTTGAGATACTGAAACTGCCAGATGAGTCACTTTTTCCACTTCCACAGTCACAAAGCAAACACATGGACACTGCTAGACATAGACATTGTAGCTGCAGTGTACCGGATGTGCTGCTGAACATCCAATGTTTTTTTTTTCTCTTTTTTGTTCATTGGGATTTAGCTCTGCTTTGTGTGTAAGTGTGCTGATACCAGCTACAAGTAAATAGAGGATTCAGGTTTATATGCTTCCTTCTACAATATCACAAAGAATTTTTGGTTTACTCTAAAATCATTTGGTCTCTCCCGGTATTTGTCCTGTGAAACAATTAACAATTGATTTGAATTTGGTTAGTTAGCTCAAAATACCCTTAAATCAATAAACTCATTTGACTATGATTTCTATTGACTCCAGAAAACATTAAAAGACAATTGTTTCTCATTCTGCTTTGATGCTGAGGAGCTCTACACCCTACTTGTATAAATGCTGTTACTCTCTGACAGCATTAACAAAGACTGATAAACAGTGTTTTGCATATTTTCATAAACCATTTCACGTTCCTAAAGCACACGAGATTTTAATAAGAGCAGAGAGGCACAGGATCAGGTCAGCATCCTGCGGAAAAACTCACCAGCTCCCCAGTTTTACCTTCACACATTTCCTTTGGTTGTTTTTCTTTTTGTGCTTCCATTTTCTCTATCTGTTAATAAATATGTTTTTTTTAACAAAGGAGAATGACATTATTCACTTGTTAGCTAAAGTTCCTTTTTTCTATTGGTTTTGTGAAATATGTGACATGAGCTGTTGTTTTGAGAGTATCGGTAAGTCCTGTCGGTAGGTTTTTATTTATTCTCTGACTGGTCATTACCAAGTATCAATTTGGGGCTAGATTATAACACACAGATAATAAATGTGTCAATTCAATGAGCTCATCTGATGACATCAGAGCTAACAAAACTCAAAACATAATTTGTGGGCTGAATTTTTTAACTTTTACTTGGATTTAACGAAATACACATCCATTTTAAAAACATAAGTTAGAACGATTACATTCTACCTTGCCATGTAAATTTGTGTTTCTTAAATTTCCCTCAGAATCAATAAAGTAACTACCTACTTATCTAAAATGTTAACATGAATTCAAATAGTGTTATAAGACATTAATCATAATACGCATTGTTGTGTTCTAAATTCTAAAGTCTTGTCTTTTGTTCTCAAGAAAGGAACTATGCATAGGGTATTCCCTGAAGAGACTGGGTGTGCTTTAATTATGTGATCCTTTAACACAATGTTCTTTTTTGTTTGGCAAACAAGTGACTGTGGATTAAAAGGTACATACACAAGGCGCTTGTAAAAGCATCTGATGTCAACTTGGGAGACCTTGTAGCAAATTCAGATTATCTGTAAATGCCACCTGATGGAAACTCTTTCACTGATGACTGAGCATCATCAAAGAACTGCAGCATAAATGATTATGTATTATGTTATATGGTACCAATTATATAAAATGATGTAAGAATAACCTTTGCTAAACTCTGAGTACTTTCTCATAGTAAGCTAAACAGAACATTCATAAGCTTTTATTATTTGCACTGGTCTTTGAAGACATTCGAGTGAAAGATTAACTTGAACTGTAGCATCTGACCTAACCCTTGTTTTTTCCACATTCCAGGAAGGGGTCAGTTGCATTCCATGTGAGGATTAAAGAGTGTGAGTTGGACAGAGGGATGCAAGACTGTGTGTGTTTGGGGACTGATAAGAAAGGTTAAGCCACAAGTCATACTGCATCTCATTGTGATACCGCTAGAATTAGACACGACTTAATGACTTGAATTGTGAATAACTAGGCTACAGTTGCAATGAAATTAATTAAAATCTAAATTGGGTGTATTAATAAAGATTTTAATGTTGGTGCTTGGAAGAGCAGCCTTGAGCTGTTACGACCAAACCTCTAAATTCTTGATCATTCTAAGCCCATTCATCATGTACAGTGGCCTCCAATTGACATTACTTGGTTCACACACTGTGATTGTGTCTCCAGAATTTTCCCAAACTTCTTTTGAAACAAAGCCTTGATGGATTAAAATATTACTGTGATCCTTTTCCTCTTGCCTTCTAATGACGCCCAAGCTCCAGCAACCTTACTGGAGGCATGATAAAGGCATGATAATTTCTCCTGGGATTTCCTGGCACTTCATTGAATCCATCTTGCCTTTCAGCACCAGACCATGCAGTGTAGGCCTATGGGATTGTTAGTGTGATTGTTTACTGTTTAACCTTAAACATGCCAACTGTATCTCTAGGAACATTCAATGTCTTAGCTATCTTTTGTATTGTTTTCTTCTTTGTGTAAGGCAATTATCTCTTCTATTAACTTTGTAGACGACTATCAACTCTGAGCCACTAAACATCTAGCCAGTCCATGTATTCCATGTGTCTATCTAAAACACATCTGATACATCTAATGAAGCAGAATATTTCAATCTGATGTTTTTATTAAAGTTTCAACTGATCTGTCAGCACATAGTGGTTATTAGTTGACATACTTACTCTTTAATTCACTCACATCTAACAGTTACTTAAGAGTAAGTTAAGACTCTAGTCGACCATCCGAGAAACTGGAGAATCCCTATGTGGACCTGGGGAGTAGTTGAGTTCCATCGTGCACTGGGACCGGAAGGCAGGACACAAACCCAAGCCCCAATTTTTTTCTCATTGCAGGGATAGTGTTTCTTTTATATGTTTATCATTATTTTTTCTCAGATTACTGATTTATAGATATATAATAGTATAAAATTTGAATATTAAGTAACTATTTCTTCTGTGAAACCAGTTTAGCACAGACACCTAATATTGTTAACAATCAACACAACACCAGTTAAACCCTATTTTTATTTATAATTAATTAAAAGTTTTTAAAAGTTAATACGTCTGACCCTTTATGAATCGAATTAAGTAACACATCCTATTTATTGGCCTAGACTCTTAATTGACATTATTTTGTAATTGATAATAACATAATAGATGGGCAGATCTATGCCACACATTGATTTTTGTTAGTTGTTATAGAACAGTTGAGGTGTTCCCAGGATCTTGGTCTCGGGGGAGAGAACTGCATAGCTGTGTGGGTCTCTGTACTGTGTGGGTCTCTGTATTACGGCCAATGGAGTACACAATAGGTTCAGAAGATGAGATAACATTGTCTGGCAGTGAGCCACAGGTGGGAAGCTCAAAAGGCCATTATTGGATGTCTTGATCCCAGGGTATAACATTGCTCCTACCCCCAGGGGTTCTGCCCTACCATCTGCTAGAACATTCTCAACCACTTTCTTATTAGATTTTCTATCTATATCTTCTGACAGCTTCCTGGTTGTGTTTACATTTATACTGATCTACATAATCTTTGATTATGATTTAAATGATTTTATGATTTTTAATAAATTAATAAATACATTTATTAATAAAGATTTTTTATATAATTTATAGCATGCAACATAATTCTAGAATGCTAAAGCATTAACCCCTTTAAAGTTTTGCTATTTTTTTTGACAACTCATAATGTTTCTAAGTAATGAAGTGTTTTACTTATTAATTTGTTTTTAATTATTTAAAACATGGCAGTTTGGTGTTGCTACAACTACAAATTAAAATATAAATAGTGAAACAATCCTCCAACATTTTCTCTACAATTTTTATAGAGTGTGCAGCAGGTAATTGTCTTATTGAAAATTGCATACGGATGTTCCTGTAACAGATAACGTTTTGAAGTCAGCAGGCATTGCTGTAAGATCTAAATGAACTTTAATTAATTTAATGATTTCAGTGGTTTGTTATCTGCATCATCCATCAAGACTGCTTATGTGTTCAGTGTAGCAAGCTAATTCCACCATTACACAGCTTTCATCCTGGGTTGGATTCCCAAAAGAAGAGTTTGAAGTTTCCCCAGTGTCAGTAGGGGTTTTCTTCATCAAAATACATTCAAGCGATGTGAATTGGAGATACTAAATTGTCCATGACTGTGTGTGACACTAAAACTAGTGCTGCTGGTTTAAACTTCACTGCAAATATCACCGCAAGGGTTGCTGCTGCTGGGTCTTTGAGTAAGGCCCACAACTCTCATTACTCAGACTGTACTGTAAGTTTGAAGTAAAAAAAATGTAAATGTTGTGAAATCATTAATAACCTGTCATGTATATCAACAAGTAGAGCTTTACATATCACACAGCAATCTTCTGAATAATAATGATCCCTTTGCAATTTGCCCAAATCTTGCCAACTGTCTAATATAATGTGAAAAATATACAATTAAAAGTATCCCAAACCATTTAAAGACAGTGGTAGCTTGTGGATAAACGTTTGCCTATCAACCCAAAGGGTTTGGATTCAAATCCAAGCAAGGCTCTTTGGTCTCTCAATTCTAAGTGTGCCATCAAGTCTAAGCCCCCCCCTTGCACTCTTAACCCAGTTCCCAAAAAATTAATGGGATAAAGAAAAGGTTTTGCATTGTGCTTTAGATGTGCATTTATGTATGAAAAATATAAATACTGCAGCTTACATTTCTTAGCAGATACATCATTGCATTTTTTCATAGTATTAAACGTTTTTTTGTTTGTTTTAGAGATAGTTTGTGTTAAATGACGTAGTGTGAGCAGGTCCTGACAGAAACCATGCTGGGTTATGCTGTACAGGGCAAATTAACATACTTTTCATCCTGCATGATTTACAGGCTAAGCTGCAGTAACCTTTGCCTTAGCAGGTCACTCCTTTTAGAGATATTAGGTATGGAAAACAACTCAGTCTTGACCCTGCTCCTTTGTGACTTTGCACAGACGGTGCCCAGGCCCGGATCAGCGCTTGTTTGATGTGGTGCTAAGGTGTCAAATTGGCAATGTCATTTTTCACATGTTTAAGCTATTGCTTCCAGCTAGCACAAAAAGATGCCTTAAGACATATCGAATTAAGGCCTGTTGCCATTCCTGAACACCTCAGGAGGGCAACATATTTTACCATCACTGACAAAAAGAACTGATATCATTTCTGATATAATGCTGAAAATGCTAAGAACAGCTCTGTACCATATCGAGGGCAGTTATAGTCTTGTGGTTAAGGTGCTGCACTAGTAAGTCAAAAGTCACTGGGTCAAGTCCAGTTGTGCCACTGTTAGACCTTTGAGCAAGGTTATTCAAGCACAATTGCTTGCACTATACTTTAAGTCGCTTTAAATAAACGCTTAATAAAATTGTAAACAATGCCCTTTTAAATACATTCACAATATTGTGGAATTTGTTTCTCTTTACCAGTAACATCATGTTCTTATCAGGGATGTTTTAGCTCATAATCTCTATTCTAGTTCATCCCAATTTAATTCAAGCTAATTTAAGATCACAGCACCATGATTGCCAGTTAACTTCTTCTACACCATGTCAAACCATACACTGTAGACATTAATTTGTTTACTGTCCCATAGTTACATTAAAATAAAACAATTTTATTGTTTTAATTTTAATTTTACAGTTTTCCAGAATTTCTTGGTCTGCTGAATCATAAAAATCCAGGTGTCACAATGCTATCAGTCAAAGTTATTCATCAGACTGACAGTATGGCTAGGTTCTTGATTTTATACTTCTGTGAAATTTGGGCACAATGAAAGACCTGAATAAAGTGATTAGGTGGTGCGTCACAACACTTGATGGTCTCATGGTCATCCGCTTTCATGACAAGTTGTCAATACCAAGTGTAAGTAAAACACTTTGTTTGTATAATGTACTTACATACTTTATATAATCATGTACATTGACAATAACTAAGGCAAGTCAAGCCTTCAATTCTCTGAACGTCTGATATTTTGTAACGTTCCTGATAAGTTGTGTATGCATTCCTGGTGAAGTTTTGGTAGGCCATATACTCTTATGAAGGCTCTCCAATGTTCCAAGCATTCACAGTTTGTAGATAATTTGTAATGTCTTTGTAACTCTCTCAAAAGTTCCAGATTTTAGTTACTTGGTTATGCATCTGCATTTGCATTCGACAGCATTCAACATTGACAGATAGACTATTTAAAATGTGTTTTATATTCAACACAGTCTGCCAGCTATTATGCCTGGGTGTCAGGTATCTTTCTTGTAACTCACATTTCCAACATGCAAAGTCACAGCCAACAAACACTGAGCCATATGTCTTCACGAATAATTTAGTTAATACCTGACATGCACAGGTTTGCTCTTGTAAAATCTAATTATTTGCCCAAATATGGAATAATTAATTACTAGACAATCTTAAACTCATAGGCATCAAACTGGATCTATAAAGTGCCGGTGTGGCTTCTGGTTTTTATTCCGAACAACTCAAGAAATTACATGATTAGCCACTTAACTGAGACCCGCTATTTAAACTCGCGTGTTCTCATCTGGTTAAAATAAAATCCAGCAGTCACACTGACCCTCTGAGGATGGGTTTAGCAGCAACCTACTAGCCAAAACTGAAAGAACCTTGTGTAGACATGGTAAGTATCAAAACTTCAACATGTACAAGGAATAAAAGTCAGGAGAAAGTGTTAAGGTGTTTCATTGCAACCTCTATGTGTTGATTGTAAGTATATTTATTTTGTCCATCATTCAACCAGTACTTAAAAAATACCAGTGAAAGTTTAAGTTTGTTAATAAGTTCAAGTTGCTAATAAACATAAGTAACAAATGAAGTTGGAGCCATTTTCATTGCAACTGCCTTCTTGTAAAAAATTAATTGTAAAAGCATAATTAATAAAAAAAAATAATGACAGCGGAGACCTAATTTGTTTTTCCAGTACACCCAGAACACACAAGTGCAGATTTGTCTAATCCTGGGTTGCAGACACTTTTGTACAGTCTGAAACATAGAGAAAAAGTGGCTAGTCACTTACGATTACTGCTGTGCAATGTAAAAAGACAATTAATCCAAGTAGCTTTTTCTAAAACTCATTTGTCATGTGTTGAAACTTTGCATCTGCAGAAACGCTCAAAATCATTTAAGCAGTCCACTTCATGCCTGCACATGTGTTGTATTCATCACGAACGGACAACATAGGCTGCAGTGTCTGACCTGTGCCCCATGAATAATATGCTAAGAGACGGTAATTACTGATGCATCGCCCAAATTATCTGTATCATCAAATTTTTGCAGCCTGTCTCTCTGTGGCCTCATCAATTTACACTCATATTGTAAGTGAAGAGTCTTTGGGTGCATGTTAATCTTTTGCAGTAATACTCCACTGTTTTTAAAGAGAGAATTTGGAGCATATAACCCTGATTTGCAACAGCAGCAGTAACTGAGCTAGAGCATGTTACTGGGACTAATGGTTTCAGCAGATGTGGGGGATGACCTGACTCTGACCCATAGCACAGCCTGAGAGCCCCCAGAAGACCTTCAGGAAGATTTATGCTCCCATTCTTAATAATAAAAAATCATGACATTCAGCTTGGTCAAAAGTGAGACCAGAATATTTACCTTACTTTAGATATATAAGAATTATACCGCATTTTACTAAAACGGTTTTAAAATATAGACATAGTTAATGATTTCATTTTAATCAAACAGGGTTTCAGCTGTTTCAATCCTATTCTGCCTTCATCATCATTGTTATACATAATGAAACCATAACAGGTAGGTAGGTGGGTAGGTAATGCCCTTTTAACCTGCAAAATTGTTCTTAATATGCTAAGACCCCACCCTAAAGTTCAAAATATATGCTTCCTTTGGGACAGTAGTTTAGGGACAGTCCTACACTGCCCAGCATGAATTTTCCACACTGTACAAACATCTATAACAGTATGTGTCAATAATGTAACTTTCAACATCCAATATACCAGTAAAATCTCAAAATATTGGTCTTGTTTTTAGAAAAGCTTAGAAACATTTCACTGTATTTAAGTCCCATGCTGAAGAGGCACGTTTGAAGAAGCTTGGTTCCATTTGTACCATTTGCAGCCCAGTTGTAGAATCTTGCTATGCTGGAAAACATTCTGTATGCATTATACATCTCCCACCCCACACAAGGAGAGAGGTTTCAATAGTTTACCATTAACCTCTTTCTCTGCTGAAACCCAACTGAGCACCAAAAGGCCTCTGTTTTTCTTTCTGCTATTAGGATCTTAGAGACGGCAATTTAAAGGCTGAGCAAACAGCCCCGATACTCCTCTGAACTAACAACTCATTCATTTAATACACAAGCCATCAATGGGCCAAAAGTATGAGCACACTCTATTTAGATACTGAGCAAACACACGATTGCGGAGCCATAATGACAGATGAAAGTTATTGCTGTAGAAACAAGTGAGCCAGTTTGTGCCGTAATGGTTGGAACTTTCATGTTTTGTGAATAATTGCAGAAAACTTGTATTTGTATGGAGATTGACATGTGCTATGTGTAGCTGCCTAAATGTCCAGACCAGCATTTGACATTTAATGGCAGTCAAATGTAGACCAATTGCATAATGCTAGTAGGATCATTCCAGTAATTCAGCAGATGAATGTTCATTTAAGAAAAATAAAAGATGGATACTTTCCCCTGGCACCCTAAATGGACTCTCTTAATGATTTCTTGTTTCCTCTCTGGTCTGCTCCTTCCTTTCACTCTTTTCTTCAGGATACACATTCCAGAGACAGGATGTCCCCTCTGTTAAAGGTTTTGTAAAGTTTCTACAGAGCTAGTCTGATATTGCATACACAAATAGTTTGATCAGTAAGTTGAATGTACTACTCAGCTTATCTTGGTTATCGTTGCTTTTCAAATGTTGAAATACTAATAAAAGATGTTAAAAATACGTATTTTAGCATTTACTTAACCCGCTGTAGCGACATTGTACTACAAGTACAATACAATTTCGTACGAAGTTTATTTATTACACAAATATTTATTCACATTTTAAATAACTTTTCAATATTTAAAGTAGTTTCTTTATTCTTGTCTGGCTGTCAATTTCAAATATCCCTTGGAGGCCTAATTGTCTCTGTAAAGCAGCATATTGTTTGGAACCCCAGAGTTCTATTACACACAAAAAAGCTTTCATCTCCTTTCATGTTGCCAACTAGTCATTGCTATTCAACACTGAGTTTATGAGTCCCCATAAAACTTTGAGGATTACATTGTATACATGGTAAAGTTTTCACCATCACCCACCATTTTAGAATCATACCAAAATAACTGCCAGAGCAAGTTTTCTCAATAATACAGTGAGCTATCTCTTTCTATTTAGTTAATTATTACATGATGAACCTGACTGGAGCATGAATTGTATTTTATCATCATAATGTTCAATTTATTCAAATGTATTTGTGCTGAAATTGCAACAGCATTCAATGTAAAGTTTCATAATGGTTGTGAACTATATATATATATATATATATGAATATGAATATAACTAAACTCACTTTGACAAATGAAGCTCTTCTTATAAAGCACGTCTGTATTTCTGCATATCTTTGTTCTTCACTCAGATTCTTAAATTGCACAGTCTGTATTTTAAAGTCTACTTCTTTCCCTTTCAACTTTCTTCTTTTTAAACCAAACTCAATAACTGGTTATTTCTGCTTTTCTGCGTGGCATATTTTTTCAGTTAGGCATTGGACTAAATATGTGGGAGCAAAAATAAAATAATACTTACTGAAAAAACATACTGTCAAACGTTAAAAAAGAATCTAAAATATAAAATACATTTAATGCATAAAGTTTGGGATAGGCAACTGATAAAAACTGCATGGTCATACTCAGACAGAGCAGCTGGGGCTAATGTTAGGACCAAAATGAATGCCATCTGCACACATTTGCTCTACCATTGAAGCATTCAGGCTGTGGGAGACATGTGCATGCATGTCAGTGTGCTATTATGTAATTGTGTGCATACATACATGATGTTATCTGTAATTACAACAAAGCGAGAATGTCTGCTAGACGAAAATACACACAGCTGTATTTTAAAAAAGGCTTTGATGCTATCTGATACATATGTCTTTATTATTTTATTTATTTGCTTCTGCATCAAGGTGACGTGTGTACTGACTGTAGTCCATCTGTCCAGGCATGAATGCTGTCTGCTTCACTCTGTTGGCATCATCTCAAAGGGACTAGGACATTCATGCATCATTAGTAAGATCTAGTGTGCAGTAGATCCAGTCTAGTCTATTAAATGAGTTAAATGATACCTCTAAACATAACTACAGCTGATCAGCTTGCTGTAATTACATAACCTGTAATTGATTTTTAATCAGAAACCTTTGTGACCTCTATCAGTGTCATCGTGGGAAAAAGTACTCAGAACAACAGCAGGACTGCTTGGTAGTGACTCACTTGCTCCCATTATCCTTCTGCGCCATCTGGCTATACATTCAATGAGCGATGGGAAAGACACAAATCAGAGCCTCATTATGTATATGAGGATCCTGGGTGTGTTGAGTCTACTGCTATACCATTAGATCAATGTGCATGTATGGCTAACAAAAAGATCACTCTATTTGCTCGAATTGTTGCATTTAGCCATTTAACAATAACCCTAAAAAAGTGTCTTTTGTCTAATCTGCTGGAGTCAATGAATAAATATGGAGTCGTACACTTAAAAAGTAAAACTTAAACATTATAGCTTGCTTGTTGGTGCTTTTATACAATCCATGGTTAAAAGCCCAACATTGGCAGTGGAACTTGATCTGGCAACCTTCTGTCTTAGTATCTTAAAAACTAAGCCATCAATGCTCTGCTCAATACACAAAGTTATATTTTGTGTAAGTGCCCCTAACCCCTAAAAAACATTTATTCTGTTCCAAAACACATAACAACATGGTCAGGGTAACACATTGTTTATATAATCAAACTATCAAAAACTATTGGAAGGTACGGACTAAGCAACACGTGTACAAAATAACAAACACTTAATCTTGATTTGCTTGTTAGAACTAGTTTGCCATTAAATCAAAATATTGTCATATTATAAACTTGATTTTGAACTGTTCAATGTAGCAGAAATGAATGTAATTATTCGATCATTCAAAGAATCTGGGAGATTTCTTTTGTGTGCAGGTCAAGCCCAAGCTGCACATCGATGATCTCCAATCTTTTGTATGGCACTACATCTAGAAGCATCTCTCAAAAGCTAAACTGGTCTGGTATTGGATAAAATCACATGTCCTGCAATTATGGGCTTCTACACCAATAAAAAAGCCTTATTCTAGTGTTATTACATAAAATATAGTTTATAGAATACATAACATGGAATTTGAGATCATTCCTCACAAAGTCTCATCTGACTTTCCAAGGTTCTAGTTGCTCTCGTGTGCACTTTTACTCTTTGGCTCATTTCAGAAGTTTTTTTATGGTGTTTATCAGGGGACCCCTAAAACTCCAACATAATGCTTGAGTGATGAATTGCACTCAGCACTGTTGGTCATCATTTTTTTAATGATTTATGTTTTTGTCACTATAGAGATGCTGCTCAATCTAGCCTCAGTTAATACCTTTATTGATATAATATTTACGTAAGTTTTTTTTCACTTCACTAACTTCACTAAATTTTGATTTGAAGATATGGCTTGGTGTACATTTATTGTTACTATTCATGTATGTTTTACCAGAATAGAAAGTTAGTTTTTTAGTTAGGAGAGTGGTATGTGACTAAGTGAATGAGTAAACCGATGTTGGTGTTCTTACTATTTTTAATACTGTTTAATAAGTGGCATGTGGTTTGAGGCATTCACAAGTTATGTGGGAAAATAAGCTCACAAACAATTCAGCAGTGCACATCTGCATTTTGGTCGATATATGCCAAAAATAAAACTTTTCAGCATTTTGTTTGGAGATGGACTGAACCCAAAACTTCACATTTCAAAAAAATTATTTACTTTTTATCTGTTATTTATAAACATGAGACAACTCAAAAAAAATGTGTACAAGAAACAAAGTGTTCCATTTTGTTGGCATTTCCTAACTTTTTCTTGTTTACATCTGTAGTCAATAATCAGCCTGTTCTTTTGCTTTGTTGTATATCATTAATACTTTATTTTCTATTCGGATTGCATTTTTTCATGTTACTACTATAAATAAAGCCAACCATCAAAATCTGGCCTATCTCTACATTTCCCTTTAATCTCACAAAATAAGGAAGTGATTTTGTATTTCATTTCATCTTTCAGCGCTTGACATTTATTTTTGCAATATAATGTTGCAGACACCACTGTTTCACAGAGGCTCGAGTTGTTTGCATGTGGCACTCTGGGAGTATCAGACGCACTCTCCCATGTTTCCTTATTCCTACAGGTCATGGACGAGTTCATATTAAATCCCAGTTTGTTTAAACAAGAGCCCCAATGTAATGGTGCATACGGATGTGTAGGTCTTGGATAAATAATATCATTAAGGCTGTGTTTTGCTAATGTCTCATGGTCTGGCATGTAAAGAATGTTTAACTTTCGATGGCTTGTGTCTTATTTAGATGCAGTCAAGAGGAAGAACAAATGTTAGCACTCACAGTTGTAAAATCTGTATACTTTGGTAATGGGTAAAATCAATGTAGAAACACTGCACTATGCAATAAAGTTATTTTTAGCCGATTTACAGAAAGGTTGGGTCATTTAGACATGCATAATGTTTCTATTATTTTTTGTCACAGTCTGTAGCAACTATAGTCTTAATATATAATCTTCCTCTTCATCCTTCATCAAACACTTTAACAGTGAACAGATCCAAAATGCTGGCAGGTGATTTAAACACATGCTGTTTGTATTTTCAAAACCATGCTGTTGTAGCATATGCAGAATGCATTATCTTGCTGAAATGATCCTTAGACTTGCCATGGTAGGATGTTAATAGTATCTTCACATAAGTGTAATACACATATGGTATGAACACTGATCACTAACAGTGACACACATTGGCCTTTGTACAATTTAACAATAACAGTTTGGACTGTGTGCTTTATCTTTGATACAGAGAACTCAGTTTTTGTTACAGCTGAGACGTAAACTCTTATGACCACAGCAAGCAAAACTATTACTCTATGTCTATCTGAAAATGAGCTCAAGTTTAAAGGACAACTGAGCAAAAAAACTTAAATGCTTACTTCATCACAGCAGCACAGATTAACTGTTGATCAGTTGAACACTCAGCTTGTGTTTGTTGGTTTGGTTCGATAACTTTTTGTCTCGCATGGCCGGTAAAACTTGACTACCTTCCTGTTGTCCCTACTGACCCTGTTGCTGGTGTTTTTGTTTGAGTTTTCAAAGACCGGGCCAGGAAACAGTGCCATTTCTGCTATGTTCACCCTTCCTGTTCTCAAATATCTGGCTATCTCTATCAGGAGGTGCTCATAACTCAATGACAAAAATATGCTTCCATATTATTTCAAGATTTGCAGATAAACATAGCACATTGTTCCTCTAATTACAGCAAGTCATGCAGGTTGTAAAACAATAAATCATTTTTAATCACACAGCATCTTCGGCTAAAGGTATGCTGTTCTTTCTGTGGAATCTTCATTTTACCATATTAGTAGGTTTAACTTTTTACTCATTACTTCTCATAGCATTAATTTAAGTTAAATTAAAGTTTAATGTAAAGTAATATAATCAATGTTAAATTTAAGTTGAACATAGTTGGTAGCAATTAAGTCTGAGTATGTCCAATCTGGCGGCACGGTGGCTGAGTGGTTAGCACTGTCGCCTCACAGCGAGAAGTCCCGGGTTTGATCCCCGGGTCGGGCTGGGGACTTTCTGTGCGGAAGTTTGCATGTTCTCCCCGTGTCAGCGTGGGTTTCCTCCGGG
>JAOUQU010449054.1:0-19313 GCA_028566735.1 Ammoglanis amapaensis | reverse complement strand
GCAACCTACCCCGTAAAATGTAATTGCCGAGATACTCTGGGGATCGGTAATGGTCCACAGAGTAACCCAGGGTCGAAGTCCACTGAAGGGTAAAATAGGGAGAGAAAAATAATGAATAAAACTCAAATACATAGCAGCATTACAACAAGAATGGCCTGTGTTCCTTTGTTTGCACCGCAAGTGACTTAGATGACCATTTTGTTTGGACAAAAACAGTGACAGGCATATTTATTACAGACCATTTAACCATGTGACAGGCCCTGGAGAAAACCTGTAACTTCGTGGTTAAAGTACTGGACTAGTAAGCAGAAGCTTGTCAGTTTAAACCCCACCACTGCCATGTTGTTAAACCCTTCAGGATGGCTATTAACCCTCAACTTCTTAGACTGTATCCTGTAAGACATGTTCGATGGAAGCGCCTGGTAAATAGGTTTTCAAATTTTACCAAATAGTACAAAATGACTTATTTGGGTTTTCAGAACCTAAATGATGCCTTTGTTTAATTCATATATTGATCCTCAAGTGACTAAACACACTAAATGCTCTAGCCTGACCCCCCCAAAAATTGGTATTGTTTATCAGAATTTTAACATCCTGTTTTGATTACATTCATTTACATTTAAAAAATTTAGCAGACAGTTTTGTCCAAAGCAACTTCATCAGTTACAGTAGCTCTATACAGTTGGAGAAATGGACAATCGACTGGACTGGGGGTCAAATTCCTGGCTCTGGGTTGCCGCTGTTCGGTCCTTAGAATAAAACAAATGCCTTTTTATTTGCAATTACAAATATACACGTAAAGAATACAAATAAATTCTTTCGTCCCAGCATTTGGATCGCAGGGTTGGTCATCGTACCTGGTGCACACAGGGTCTCGCTCAAGGGCCCAACAGTGGCTGTGTAGCAGAGCCGGGATTTGAATCCTCCGTCGTCTAGTTTATAACCCAACTGCCCAATTGTAATGTAAGTCAGTTTGGGCAAAAGTATCCGCTAAATGCTAAATGAAGGTCATTAAAAGTGTAAACAGGATGTTAAAAAATGATCAACAAAAACACTACTTCCTGCTAATTTGGGCTCATGCTGGGGTATTTAAATGTGTTTATTCACTTGTGTGTCAGTTGATTAATGAAACAGAAGCATCATTTAGGTTTTGAAAACGATATAAAAATAAGTGAGTTTGTGTTGTTTTCTTGTTGTTAGCATGTTTATGCTAATGAGAGCGGGCGTGCTAACAGTCTCAGACCACCGGGTGTGAAACTTCCGTGTTTCGATGGCTACCGCGGCCGAAGCCGACGGATGATACAGTCACCCGTATTCCGGTAAGTCCCGCCTATCTAAAAGACGATTGGTTTAAACTACAAATAACCAATAAAATTGCTGTACAAACTTAGTTCTAGCCAATGATAGCTCAGAAGGCGGGCTTGTTCTAAAACGGGTGAGAAAATAAAACGACAGCTGACCGTCTGGAAAGAGCGCCGAGTGTCGGAATGAAGTCCATCCCAGAGGATTTAACTCTCCTCGTCTCAGGTAGCGCGAGTGTCTCAATCAATACTCATAAAAGTACTTAAATACAACATCTATCATCATTTCATATCATTTACAACAATTTATTGTGTTTTTTTAAGTTTGAGCAAGAAATGAGGAAGTTGGTAAAGAGAAGTGATAAAACACAAAGTTATTTTAAATGCAACGTTGTTTTTATTCATTTTTCCAACTTTTGTTTTTCTTAATGCATGTAAAGCAATAATTTAACGTTAAAAACAAACACATTTTAAACATTTACTGAAATCCGTGGTAATTTTATATAAATAAAAATGTGTAATATTAATTGATTTAAATTTAATAGTTTATTATTACTCGTGTTTCAGGTGACTGTAATACTGAATTAAATATGTAATTCTTAACATTTATATACATTTGGAGTGTAAAGAAGTTTATGATGGTATGATTTTTAAAAGGTGTTTCATCAAACACATAAATGCATCAAATAAATGATAAATTATTAACTTGCTATCAAATGTTCTGTTATTAAACATGTAAAAAGATCTCCTAAATTTGTTAATGAGAATAATTAACAGCCGGTGCTTAATTTGATTGTTCCCTTTCAATTACTCATATTAGTTAAATTATGGTATTTACATGATGAGAATAAAAAGCCGTTTGGTTTGCTCATGTGACATAATAAATCAATACATGTAAAATAGCTACGATTTGTAATTACATATTTATATTTCAATAATTCGTATGCAGCAAATAAGAACCCTCAAACAGTTCAAGCTGTAAATAATAAAAAATCATGGAGTTTCTGAAGATCAAAGAAGTCACTAAAATCACAGACGAATAAATAAATACTTGGTTTTGTAACTGGTAACATACTGAGTAGAAGTTATAGACCTTTATGAGACTGGTATGGTACGGAGGGGAACTCAAGAGTCCAGTGTGCTTCCTTCTGGGCACACAGATGTTTAACAATCTTCAGTTTGGTTTGGATAAAGTATCTGTCCAGATCAGCATGGACTATGGAAAGTGTGCAGAATCCATTGTATGAAATACATTTTGTGCGTTATTGTGAGAGTTTGTATGACATTTATTATTATTATTGGATTATTAGTGGTGTAATTCTACAAAACATGTATTTTTAGATTTGGAAACATTTCTGATCGACGTCCTGAAAGGTGAGAATCTGAGTAAAAAGGCGAAAGAGAAAAAAGATGCTTTAATAAAGCGAGTGAAGGATCTCCGATCCAGGTACGAGAGAGTCTCTGTGTATACGAGACAGAAACTGCCGCCACCACGTTTCACTTCTTTCTCTTTTTTTCCCCTCGCAGCTACCCTCAGGATTTTAAGGAAAAACGTAAGTTTGCTGTTTTCTCTGTGGGGGGATGAGAAGTTAAAGGACCACAGAGTGGCTGGTTCCACTGGTGTTCTCTAGAGGAACTGCACTCATGTACTGTGTTCAGTAACACCAAACATCAGAACTTTTGTTTAAATATTCTTCATAGTCTAAAGATTTACTGTGAGTGGATAAAAGATGTGAATTTGCTGTTGTATAAAGTTCCTATGACGCGTCATTTAGAGAAAATAATGAGATTTACTGACTGAAGTTTCACTGAAGCAAAGCGCCACTGTTTCCATGACGATACCTTAACGGAAAAATAATATAAAATAAACAAATAAAGAAGAAATGTAATGCATAAAGAAATAACTTTTAATAAAGAATCGAGTGATAAATAGTTTTTAGGTGTGTACAGTGTAGGAATTAAATCGAGAAGTGTGTGTGTGTGTGTGTGTGTGTGTGTGTGTGTGTGTGTGTGTACACAGACGTTTGACTGATACATGTGGATGCTGGAACATTTTTAATAGGATTGAGGGTTCTTTACGGGGCAGGTGTAAGGTGGTAACAGTGTCGGTAAACCTGCTGCACACATTTGCCTAAACAGGACGGCACAGTTTCCCTGAGATGACCCGAGTTATTGGGCCGTGAAAGCCTCCGTGGTGACGGGTGCCACGTTCGAACCCTTTCAGCATTTTCCTATTCAAAACCTGTTCAAAACCACACGTTCCCATTCCTGCTGGAACACTGAACAACAGCTCCTGTCCAGGAATCCTATTATTATTGTGAACTATTACAATATTTTATAACCTGTTATTGTATTAGTTATACACCGGATTATATAGAGTTATACACGGTTATATAGTTATACACCAGGTTGTATAGAGTTATATACAATTACATATTGTTATACACTTATATAATTCTATATAACCTGGTGTATAACCCTATATAAGAGTTATACATCAGGATTATATAGAGTTATATATAATTATATAAGAGGTATACACCAGGGTTATAAAGATTATGTATTTGTGTAAATGTGTAGCACCAGTACTTTTACGTGTGTGTGTGTGTGTGTGTGTGTGTGTGTGTGTGTGTGTGTGTGTGTGTGTCCTGTTTAAGATGATGATTATTTGTTCTTCAGGAGATGAGGAGTGTGACGAGTTCGAGGAAGCCGACAGCAACGACGGCGGCTCGCTTCACTCGGAGCGCACCGATCGTGACGAGGAGACGGCGTATGATGGTAGGTGGCGCTGTCGTGCAATTGTTATTGTTTGCATGCAAATCTACAGCACAATAAACATCAATAAATGTCGACTGTTTTCTGTATGATTCACATCATTTCAGCTTCCTGGTTATAAAGCTGGAAAAGTATAAAGAAATAGTTTCTTAATAATGTTCAAATTTGGATTAACAATGGTAATAATAATAATAACGGTAATAATATAAACTCATTGTAACTAATTGTTGTCGTAATCGACACTTTTACCCAGCGTGCAGTTCCAATGATTTCTAACTACACGGCAAAATGATGCAGACCACAAGGGGGAGCGCTACAGCCATGAAAATGCATCCATTACACATGCTTGTAGTTAAAGTCGTCTCGCCCTGTATATGGCAGCGCCTTGTACAATTTAGTGTACGTCACAAAAATTGTGGCATAAACACAAACTCGACGCCCCCTAGTGTTGTGCTAGTGAAATACTTTGCAGTGGATTTGACCTCAACTATGAAAGGAAAATGTAGAGCAGATGCTGAAGTATGCAGTCAAGGGTTTAGGGCCTCGATCAAGGGCCCAACAGTAGTAATCTGGTAATGATGGAGATTTAAACCAGCAACCTTCTGATTATTAGTCCAGTACTTGAACCACTAGGCTACAGCTATAGTCGTGGAAATAAATTAGACTAAACAAGCAGTTATGTTTAATTCTATAAACAAGAACAGACTTTAAATGTTTATTAATTTTATTTATTATTTCTTTCGTCAGTTCCTCACCGATCAGACCTGAAGGTTTTTATTTTTAGTTTTGGGTCTTGTGCTCTCATTCAGGCATGCAAATAGTGGATTCTAAACAAATGCAGTAGGTGGATTGTTCAGGTTTTGCATAACAAACGAGGGACTCGTGTTGCCGGTCTGTGGATTTTTAAATCTACTCAAATCAGACAAACCAGAGTACACGAGTGAGTAACTTTATTTTCATTCTCTCGAAGCCGCTCATGTAAATGCCACCACCCACCGGGCACCAGCGCATTCATTCCTTTTAGTTACAGGTTTGTTGACTGACAGCTTTATCATGTGTTTGATTCCTTTTTAGTAATAATTCTCCAAACCGACTTGAGTTTTGAATTAACAGATTTAAGTTTTGACATCATACTTTTCAGTCTGTTGTTTTCTGTAGCTTCTGTTAGCTAGTCTTGCTTTGTGTTAGTGGGACAGTCCGATATTAGCATATTAGCTTTGTGTTAGGTTTGTAGAAAGGCATCTACTAAATGCTGCTAAAGTAAATGTATTAATGTAATATGTGACCCGTGAATGTACATGTTTACTGTTCAGGAGTCCAGCAGACTCCTCCTGTTCCCGCCCAAGATCTTACATCCGTCTTTAAGAGTGGAATTCTGGAGAAACGAAGAAAAGGTGAGATGTTTTATTATTCTCTCTCTTTGCCAGTCTCTGTCTCTTTTGCTTCTCGCTCTCTCTCTCTCTCTCTCTAAAATTATTGCTCTATATATAAGATTATTAGGTAAAAGTTTGAACCTTTTTGTCCTCTGACAGATCCCAGTTTCTTTGGGACGGAGTGGCAGAAGAGATGGTGCGCTCTCAGCAATCATACTTTCTATTATTATGGCAGTGAGAAAGGTATGACCCCTCTTACCCAGAATGCATTTGGATAGTTTTTTCGGTACCTAATGTACCAAAGCCTGAAGCCTGTGAGAAATGCTAACCTTATCTAGAGAGCATCTCTAGTGTCCCTAGATAGTGTTGTAAGATTGATTCTCTTGATAGCGACTCTGAGGTATTTGACATACAGCAAGACTAGTCATGAACTACTTGTGAACTTGTAAGTGAAGTTTTTGCTCTACAGACCACAAGGGGAAGCCGAGTGAACTTTCATTCACACTGTAAGAACTCATTTAATCATCTAATCCAGGATGAAACTCATTTATTTAATAAAAACTAGGTACAAATTATGATTTAGTAGCTTACAAGCCACAAAAGTATGTCCCTGTCCTGGTCATTCCTGCCTTGTTTACACACAAACCTTGTAAACAATAAAGTGTTTTAAATCACAGATAAACAGCAGAAGGGAGATTTTAACATCGACGGCTACACAGTGAAAATGAACCTGACGCTACGCAAGGACTCCAAGAAAGACTGCTGCTTCGAGATCTCGGCCTCAGACAGGCGGGTCTATCAGGTAGTGTGTGTGTGTGTGTGGGAGAGACATGACAACATTTACTTTAAGCAGCAGAGGGCGCTAATGTTTGCTTCTGGGGTCTGTACACAATTTTGTTTTGCATTAGGAATGTAATGATTCTACAAGAAATGATACAAATCGATGCACTGTGTTGATTCTTTTGAATGGATATTAACTTTAAACAGCAGGAGGCGCTGGTGCAGGTAATCCGTGTATTTTTAGTATAATAAACAGAATTATGTTAATAACGAATCATTTTCAAGTTTGTTGTTAATTAAAATGGTGAAACAAATCTTATCGTGAACCCAGTATCAGGTATCGAACCGCTCTGTGGCTAGAATATATCGGTACATTCCTTATTTTGCATGGTCCATACCTACCTTATTAATTTTATTAGTCAGTGTTTACTTTAAACAGTAGGGGGTGCTGGATTATTGGTGTTTTTATTTGAATACAAAACCTGAATGTAGTATTTTTGAACGAGCGTATCATTAGATTATTGTGCATGGTTTGTACCTACCTCACTGATGAAGCCTTCATTATTTGGGTTAATAAAAGTATTTTAATTTAGTATTTATTTTTTAATCTTCTTCTGTGTAGTTTTGTGCAGCGTCACAGAAAGAAGCGGAGGATTGGGTGGAGCAGATCAATTTTGTGATTAAAGACATTGACGGGATCATTCCGTTGGAGGAGGAAACCTACGACGACTGTGTCCCGCTCAAACCCGACGCTCTTCCTGATCCCATCGATGACGAAATTTACGAGGAGCTTCCAGGTGTGTCGGTTTTAATCTTACCTTCACCTCATACATCGTTACGATCGCTCATCTACATCTGCATGATGTAAAAGGTACTGAGAGTAAACGTACCAGAGTTCATTGTTAACCAGAAGGGGGCGCTGTGTGTTTATTACAGTATTATTAGTATTATTATATTTACATTTTCTGTACTAAATCATTGTCTTATTATTATTATTATTATTATTATAAAGTTGAAATGTAAATAAAGGTCAGTTTTACTAAATGAATTGTATTTTTATTTATGAATCCGAATAATAATTATAATACAGAAATTGCTAAACTAGAGAAGGTGAAAATTTTACTCGTCACATTGTGTTTATTTTCATTAACCAGCAAATTGTGCATATACATTTTATTTAAGCCCCCTTATTTTGTGTTGTTGGGGACGATTAGTGACACCGGCGTCCACACACACCGAGTCCGGAGTAAATCTCACTGAGTCCGGAGTAAATCTGAGTAAATCTCTCTCGTCCTGAAGGAAGAATAAAAGTGTTTTATTTGTTTCTGTCTGTTTAACTCGTGTTTCATGAGCCTGTCTCTCCTGCTTTTGTCTCAGAGGAAGAACTTTCTCCTTCTAATAAAGGCGCTCCGGAGCCGCTCAGCAGACCCCCCGCAGCACCTACAGTGACAGGTAATTGCACCGTGGCCACCGGCGCCCCCTCTCTCTTCTCTTTATGCTCTACAAATCTTCAGCCGTGTGTGCTGACTGCGGACGATGACCGGCGGAGATACGGGTTCGGCCTCTTCGCCTCCCCTCCGCCGCTCCGGGCCTTTTTAATTCACTGCTTCATTAAAGCCTGAGAGCCAGTAAGGACGGGAGGAGATGGAGGGTTGTGAGGGATCGAGGGGGGGGGGGGGCGGAGGGGTTATAGAGAGATGCAGAGCTGGCAGAAAAAAACACACCAATCGAACCTGCGCTTTAATTCCACCATGAGTTTGGATGGATGGATGGAGGGGGTCTGCTTTACTGATGCTGATGAGTTCAGGGGACGTTAAATTTTAACGTTTTGAGAATGTTGAATTTTAACGATTAAAAATGTCGGGGGACGTTGAGTTTGAAAGAGTTTGAGTTTCAGAGACGTTATAGTTTACAGACTCAACGCCCCCAAAACTCAAAATCTAGTACATGAACTAATATTCACGTTTAAGGAAAGTGACTTCTTAAAGCTTTGTTGTAAAAGGGACGTTGGGAATGTTACGTTTCACTCATATTCCATCAAAATCTTTAAAGTAAAGGAAGGGACGACATTAGGTTTGAAAGATTTTGAGTTTTGAATCTTTTGTACAGTTTTGCTGATCATTCTTGTGACTCTTTTCGGTTGGATAAGAGAACGCAGAACGTTTTTGTAAATAGAACAGAAACTCGCAGCTGTAATAAAAAAAAGTCTTGAAATCTGGATGAAAAGCTCATTTAGTCGAACAGTAACGAGAACGAGAAAACGGTTTAATGTCTTAAAAGAGCAAATCTAATGATCTCCAATTTATTATACTTAATTTATTAATACCTAGCGGTGACCCAGACGGGCGTCGCTCTCCTGCCCTCCATTATTGCTCCTGTTTTATGAGGCGTTGCTTTATTATTTTGTACTTTTACTGGTGTGTCATTACTTCTCTTTATGTAGCATCTGGATGCCTATAGAATATTTATGTTGGCGTAAAATATTATATATTCTATAATAGTAACAAAGAGTAAACGGTGCAGGTGTTAGGAGGTGCGCTCTAAGTGCAGGTCCTAGACACCGGGCTGCATCAGGATGCATCTGTGTTCAGGCAGAATTTTCAACAATTGGATTTCTTTTTGTTCCACTTGTAGCCGTGAACAAGAGCAACGACTATCCGAACTTCTTCCAGGGTCTGTGGGACTGTAACGGAGAACAATCCGACGAGCTCTCGTTCAAACGAGGAGACGCCATCTACATCCTCAGCAAGGTAAAACATCTGCAAACATCTGCATCCAGTCCACCGTCCAGAACGGCATCCAGGTTACTGTGTCTGAACTGCACAGGAACGTTTCACATCATTAAATGAAATGTATAGAAAATGTTTCCTCTCCACATCTGGATTAATCACATTTACTCGTGTTCCTGTAACTGAGTATTTCTGTCTATCATCTGTGATGTGCTTTACTACATTTTACACTTCAGCCGTTACAGAGTTAATAACACCATGAATAAAGTGATTATTGTAGTTTTTACC
Organism: Ammoglanis amapaensis; assembly: GCA_028566735.1. Lineage (NCBI taxonomy): Eukaryota > Metazoa > Chordata > Actinopteri > Siluriformes > Trichomycteridae > Ammoglanis > Ammoglanis amapaensis. Next base: position 10,067 of record JAOUQU010449054.1, on the reverse strand, counting down.
TGAAATCCCTCCAAATTCAGGGAACTCCACGCGTGACCTGTCAACTTTCGGAATCGACTCTGCAACCATCTCCATGTCCAGGACATGACCACCCCCTGGTGTTTGTAAATGAATTACTCTTAATGTCCAAACTTAAACCTGTGTTGGTGAATTGAGTAGCTGGTAGCTGCACAGAGACGAAGGATCTCCGAGATCGTTGCTAGATGAGAGCTAGTAGCTTACTATTTAAGTCACAAGGCTGGAGACCAGAAGGTTGTTGATTCAAATCCCCTCTACCACCAAGTGTTGGGCCCCTCGATTGCTCAGAGAACGTCGTGTTGTAACGAAGTTGCTTTGGATCACGGCGTCTGATAAATGCTGTGAACGAATAATGAGGAAACTCTAAGATATAAATAAATCATCCTTTTGTAACTTTGATGAACTTTTGTGTTGATATGATCCTCCCTGCTGTGTGTGGTTCCTCTCGAGGTTCCTCTCGAGGTTCCTGTGTGTTTTTTTAGGGAGCATTTCCTCGCCACAGTTGCCTCAGCTTGTTTAACAAGGATTTTGGTCTGTAGGTCCTCACTAATAAAACAGACATGACCTGAGCTGGAGGTGCAGGTGATGGAGGTACAAGTGGTCTCCTGTTCCTCAGGAGTGGAGACTCTGTGATTTTTTTTAATTTTATTTGAGAGGGGCCTCATCATTAGTGTGTGAATGATGCGACCGAATCGATGGTGAGAGTGTTTCATCTCACGAGCCTGTTCAGGTTGAACAGTGTCATGGACTTTATATTTATTACAACTGTTCTTCTAACATGTGAGATAATCGAGATTAGATTAGAATTTTATTGATTCTTTTGTGATGGTTCCTTCAGGGAAATTAAGATTCTAGCAACAGCATCAGTACCGTACATAGATTGGTACTATTACTATACAATATAATATTAATATCTCTATAATCATTATATATCTACCATGTGAAGTAATTACATCTTATTTTCATCATCATAACGATCTCATTAATATTAGTATACTGATAATTGCATGTTATAATAATTATGGCACATGGTAGATTTGTGTAACTTGATCTTTTAGATGGATAAAGATATTTATCTATTTTTAATTATTAGTCTGTTTAGCTTGAACCGATTGCACATTTCTTCGTTTTCTTTGTTCTACACCTCGGTGTAACACAAGACGACAATTAAGTTCATCTTGAATCTTGACAGCAGTGCATTCTGGGCCTCCGAGTGCAGATAAAGCTTTCCTCTGTACGCCATGCTGGGATCCGTCCCGTCTGACTTGTGTGGTGTCCTGGCAGCCCGCAGTGTTCTGCCACCTCCACTTTTCGTCCTCCTCCATCACTGTGTTTCTTTAGCGGTCCTGCAGGGAACCTCGGTGCCACGTCTGGTTAGGGATCGCCACCCGCCGCCGCCCGTCAGCGTCTCTTAATGCCGGGCTGTGTTCTCAGGAAACGATGAATACAGCCCTAGATTTGCCCCAGGTGCAGCAGAGGGCGAGTTCCCGGACCTGTCAGGTGGGATGTGTAGGGTCGGGGTGATGAGCCAGCGCTCAAGCTCCTTACCTGGCTGGTGGAAGAACCTGGAACAACCTTCAGCTCGGGTCGAGACGTCGTTTATCTCCTGCAGCGAGACGTTTTTAAGGTGTGTTGAGAAGTTCTCCTGTGACTCCACCATGATCCAGCGTGACTAGCCACAGTTAGCGCCACTTTCCTTCATGCTAACCGCTCATAAATATCATAAATCCTCTCGCAGAGTCACGAGAACTGAATTTTGTTCTCGAGTAAATTTTAGACTCGTACTTGTGTCTAGATTCATCAGAGTAAAAGTACTTTTACTCAAGTACGATGGTTTAGTACTCGCTCAACACAGATACTCAACAAACTAAACACACTAACAAGTTTCTGAGCGGGTGGCAAGGTGGGTAGCACCGAACAATAAAGAGGTTCAGGGTTCTATCCATGGGTGATTAGTGTCTGTGTGGGTTTCTTCAGACGGCTCTGGTTTTCTCCTACGGTCCAAAAACATGCAGTCAGGCTAATTAGAGATAGTGAAATAGTCCCTGTGTGAGTTTGATATAAACTTGTGTACTGGTTGATGGTACTGGACTAGAGACCAGAAGGTCATCGGTTCAAACTTCACTATCATCTAGTTCCCACTGTTGGGCACCTGAGCGTCGCCCTTAACCTTCAATTACTCAGAAAATGGTCTTCCATTGTAATTGATAAATGCTGATGAGATGTTAATATAATAATATATAAATAGAATACTGTGTGTCATGAATAGAATCAAAATGTAAAACATTATAACTTAATATATAAATAAACTTGATTGTGCAGTCACCGTGTGATCTATCAGCAAAATAACTACTAATATCACTTAAATTATAATTGTTTTTCTGTTGCATGACTAATGGACATGTTGTTTACATGTTTACATGTTTACATGTTTACATTTCTCTGCTTTTAGAAATGGAATTGATTGGAGTTTTAGTTGAGGATGTGTAGAATAATGATCAGTAGTGACTTCTAAATACATATCTAAGACAAAAACACTTTATGGATAAATAATGAAATACTTAGTTAATAAGTACTAATAGTTAAGTAGTAAATATAAAATGTTTATGTTTATAAAAACCTCACAGAAGCGACTCAGTAACCCAAATCTGTTACTGTGGCTTATATAAGGACAAGTCTGCCCCCTGGTGGTCGAAAATATGATTTCGGAATATGAACTAAAAGATATTTTTACGCTTCATTTAAACTATTAAATGATCTGTAGTGTTGTGTGTTTTACTATTGTTATGGTCAGGATCGCGGTGGGATTGATTAATTATTCTAAATACAATAAACACCCGTTTTAGTCACCAATCCATCACACTGCGGACGAGTGTTAGCATCGTGCTAATAGGTTTTAGCATCACGCTTTTGCATTTAAATAATTATTATTTTTAAATAAAAAAACACTAATTATCTGTATATATGTTTGTAATAAATCTGCCTAATTTAATATAATATAAACGTTTATATTAATTCGCTTTAACTTTTCTTAGCAAAACCGTTCAAATCCAAATTCTGATGCTAATCAAACTTTAACTTTTTATTGAATATTATTTTTTTTATTCAAGACTTTATTTATTCCGGGGATTCTAACATCTTGTTCTAGAAAGAATAGAATATACTTTATTATATCTTAAATACAAATGTAAACGTTTCATTTGTGTTCAAATATTTGATTATAAATTAGAACGTTTTAAGGACTTGATGTTCGAATCCCTGAAATAAATCAAACAAACAAATGAAAAACAAAATGAATCGTGTTTGAATAAAAACTCGAGTCCAATAAAGAACTGATTTAAGTGGTTTTGCTTACTTAAGTATTATTTAGGTAATAAGCTAATGTACAACTTTCATAATAAAACTGAATGATTTTGTTCTGTTATTAACTTTTATATTTGATGGTTTTCTGGTGCTACTGATGCACTTCATAGTTCATGGTAACTTAAATGCTCGTTTAATGATGAACTGATGAAACTAAATAAATAATGTTAGTAAAAGATGTTGGTGCTGTGATGGATTTGGATAGAACATAAAGGTCCTCGGTTCTGATCCGGTTTCCAGTAACTGCTGAAAGATGTTTGGTGTGTTTATCTTCCTCCCATGTTTTACTTTATTATGTTGAGTTGTAGCTTAGCGGTTGAGGTACTGAACTAATAATCAGAAGGGCGCTGGTTTAAGCCCCACTGGCAGGTCTCTGCTCTCGGGCCCTTGAGCGACACCCCTCATTTCTCAGACTGTAACTTTAATGTTAATGCTTTAGAAATAGTATGATGAACGTAACACATTCGAACTAACAATTGCATTTGACTTTATTCTAAATGAACACAAATTTTTCGGACTTAATTGTGTGTAATTTCAGTTGTCCACAAATGATAAAGATTGTTGTTTTAATGGGTGTCGGGGCTTTTCTTTAAATCAACTGGACGTGTCCCATTTGTGGTGCAGTAAAGAGTGTGACATCTCTCAGACGATTTGGATCCGTCCACTGTGACTGGTGGTGGTGGCATGACCACATGATGGTGAATATATTACCTGTTCTTTCCCTTTCCATCAGCCGCTTCCTTCTGATAGGTGGATCTGTGTAGGAATAGCGTAGACGGGTTGCCAATCCATTGCAGGGTTCTGGTCATACCCCCCTTAAACGTAGCCAATCAGAGACGCCGGATCAAACCCAAATCTCAGTGCTGGGGAGCGGGTGTAATGAGCCTGTGTGCCAGCACAGCACCCGATCGATCCTTTAAACTATCTGCATAATAGAGAAAAATAAAGTCCAAACATGTCCAAAATCTAAACATGTTTTTTATTTTTGAGTTTTACAATTTATGGGTTTTGTTTGACCAATGTGAGCAATGCACACACACACACACACACACACACACACACACACACACACACACACACACATAAATTGTAAAACTAGACAAGATGAGCATTTAAACTCTAGCTGTGTATATAGAAATAAGGTTTCTGCTTCAGTGTTTTTCAGTTCTCTTTTATTCCACATATCACACAGGCTTTGTGTTTTTGTTGCCCGGCTCTGGCTTCATCACTACAGTTGTTATTTTAGTGTCTGTCTGTAAAAGTCTTGTTGCTTCAGGCCTTTGTACTGCGATCCCTTCCCCCTTCAGCTCCAGCCGTGCTGACCATAAAACCGGTCTGGCTTTAGTGTCCAGTTGCAGCTTACGGCCAATTCGGTGGAGTCTGGAGAGCAGACTAGTGGGGCTATTAGTGGCCAGGTTCTTTCCACTTGGCCATGCAGCAGCTGCAGAACCACCAGCGCTCCCCCTCCTCTTCCTCAAAGGGTATTGACCATCAGACCAGGGGGAGGTGTCGGGGACCCTAAATCACTGCCACGGACAGATAGAATCCCACATACACACACACACACACACACACACACCTCTTTTGAAATCAAAAACAGTAGGTTTAGGGAGTCACGAGGACCAATTGTGCTGTATGACTTCCTTCTGTGTATCAGTAATGTGTAAAACTGGCTGTGTTGAATTATTTAATAAGGCTTGAATGTTATTATGAGTAACCGGCGTAATCATCACATTCACGATCTGAGGTCTTAATTATTTATTCATTTTATTTATGCATGCATGCGAAGCTCATGCATTAGCTAATAAGCTTACATCCATTCCTTAAATCATTTAACACGATGCACCAGGCGCATTCGCATATGCACCAATCAAGTCAATGATTTTACATACATGGTTCGTTTGTGCATTCAGTCGACGATGTTTATTGGTAACATTTCTCCCAAAAACTCCTGATTGATTTAGTCACAACGAACCAATTTACTCAAAATCGACTTCTACTACAAATAAACTTCTTGGATTTTTTTTCTTTACATGATGCACCAATCACATACGCATACGGCAGGTCACATCATTTTGGAAGTGTGGACGCACGCACTCTTCATTCCACGCAACAATTTTCGATAGATTGAACTTATTGTGCTAAAGAGAGAAGGTGAACCGCCCCTGCGAGGTTTGGCTCGAATTAGCTTCCGCAGCCTGTGAGGTCTTTTCCTGTGTCTGTATTCCTTCTCACACATGCCCGTTAATCTCGGAGTCGGGCCCCTCCTACACGCACCGACACCCTTTACCACCCTTGATCAGCCGGGCGAGTCGCGGCACCTGGTCATACAACCACCCCACACACACCAGTCAATGAGGTGTGGCTACAGGAAGTGTTCCCTTCACACGGTGCACGTTCACTTCCTGTGCCGAGCAGTCCAGACGCTGCTTGTACAAACAATCCACCATGAGCTTTTATTTATTTATTTGATAATAAAGAAACTAAAATACAGACACGTCATGCACCCTCCACTATACTTCATCTTGTACTTTTCTCCCAGTGACTTAAACCAACGGATACGATTTTAATTCTACGCTAACATTTTGTTGATAAATAATTATTACTATACACGTCTTATTGTTATTATTTGTAATTAAATATACGAAATACAGGCAGTAAGGGAGCCTGACACTTAATGCATCCTCCACCACGTTTTATAACCTGAAGTTCCTTTATTCGTGTATCTGGTTCTTTTCAGTCGTGCAGTTTGTTTGTTGTTTACTTGTTTGTGCAGCGGTCCTGCTGTAAACACCCCAGCGACCCCAGCGTGAGAAGCTGGTCGGTGGTTCTTTTCTCCCGCTGCTTTCTGCTCATAAACGTGAACACAGAACTGGACTAATGTTCCGTCCTGGCGTTCCAGTTCAGATCTGTCGGAGCTGTCAGCAGCAGCATTAAGTAGCCTCGTGTTTTATAGGCTGATATGTGCAGGGAAGCACTTGGAGCTGGAAACTAATTTGACATCGGCCCCCGGTGCACACACGGTATCACTTAAGTTCCTGAGGGTCAAGTGGAGGATCGACAACAACAAGAAAAAAAACCATAGAAGAAGAAGTTTGGACTGAAGTTCTCTGGGTTGTGTGAGGGTTTGTAATGTCGGGGTATCTGAGATCAAAGCTCTGTGTGTCTGGGGTTTATACACGTCATCCGACTGGGTGAGGAATTGTCTGCTGGCCGATAGAGAGCGACAGGTAAAGATGTTCCACAGACAGACGGGGGGGGGGGGGGGGGGTTAACTCTCAAGACGGGTTTTAGACTTCAGACTCGTTTCTGGATGTTTTAAAAATCGAAGGTGACGTTTTAGAATGTGGAAGCTGCACAGACGAACGTTTATGTGAAATATAACATCTTCAGCTTTGGTTTCGGGTTTGATTCTCAAGGCTTTCTGTGAGGAGTTTGCATGTTCTCCCCATATATATGTGGGTTTAAAAAGACATAAGATAAGATAATCCTTTATTAGTCCCACAGTGGGGAAATTTGACATGCAGTCAAGTTTAACTGGAGATACTGAAATTGTCGTGTGTGCGTGTGTGTACTTGTACATGTGTATGCTGCAACAGATTGGCGACCTGTTCTGGTGTTTAGTGTATTCAGCATTCGTCACACTGTGACCATAAACAGGATTAAGGTCTGGTAACAGTAGCTGATGGATGGATTGTTGTACGTTGTTTGTCTGCTTTACAGTAAGAAGGTTCTGAGTTCGCCCTCCAGGTGGAGTTAGTATGTTCTCCTCGTGTCTGTGTGGGTTTTTTCTGGGTGCTCCGGTGTCTTCCTACAGTCCAAAAGCATTATAATACGGATTTTTATATATAAATGGTCCACGAGTGCTTGATTATATACTCAGCTACTGAATAAATGTCGATGTTTATGTCCTGAATGGAACCATTCAAATACAAACAAACATTTTTACATCATCTGAAACGATTTGTTTTCACTGCATTGATTTGCATTTCTACTGAATGGAAGCAGCGCCCTCAAGTGTTCAACTAGTGGTACTTTTCCCCACTAAACCACGGATCAACTTGAGGAGCTCATAAGACATCCTGAAAGTTTTAATCAGCTCTAAATTGCAAAGGAATCATATTTATATCATATTTTGTGCACCACTGTGCCCATTTGACTTAAATACATAAAGATGATTAAATGTACATTGTGTACAATTAGAACGGAGATGCTTGTTCGTTAAGTATATCAGTACAAGATGGTTAATTGAAGTAATATTGTTTTATATATTATATTTAACTTTATGTTTATTGCCCAAACGTGATGTTATTTATCAGGATGGATCTGGTATTATAGTATAAGTTTTGTAATCTGTAAATTTTTATTATTTTTATTATTTATCGATTTAGAATATTTTAATCCAATATGTGCAGTGAGACACACACTTACACACACAAGGGGGCAGTAGTGAGTACACATGGCAGTGTTCTAGCTTTGGCACTGGGTAGCATGGACTCTGAATCGAACAGACAACCTTCTGATGAGGAGGCCAGTTATCTAACCGATAAAACACGACTGCCCCCTAGTGTTCAAGTATAATAAAATCCTACAGATGCCCATCAGTCAATAAAGTAACATGTTCATGTGTTTTTGCTTGTTTCGTGATTTGTTTCGTTCCTCGTCAGGAGTACGATACATTCGGTTGGTGGGTCGGGGAGATAAAAGGTTCCATCGGCATCGTACCCAAAAACTACCTGATGGAGATGTACAGTCTGTGAGACTGTTACGGTAAGTTCATCACATCGAACCATTAAATGATTTCATAAGAATTCTTCATTAACTTCAGTTTGTTCTGTTCAGAACTGCACATTATATAACACATTATATTGTTTACAGAGAAACCAGTTTAAATCATTTATTTGTTTATTATTTGTCATTTTTTGCATGTTTGACTCAACAGATGATGCATCAGCTCAGGCCTGAAGAATCCGCTCGCTTACAGTCTATTACTAAATAAAGTGATTAGAAGCTTGCAGACTTTGCTGTATTCCAAAAATAAAGCCTTTCATAAAGATTAGTATAAATAATATTATTATTTACGTTTGTGAATAATACCATGAGTATTATGATGTATTATGGTATAAAAACTGCACCGTTATTTAAAATAAAATTTTGTCAGCCATAAATCTGCCTTCTGTGTGCTTGAATCTGTGTGTATAAAAGTGTGAGTGCACGCGCGCATGTACAGCAGACTAGCGACCTGTTCAGGTGTTTAGTGTATTCATCCAGTGAGTGTCTGGACCGTGACTCTAAATAATAAATAGGATGAAGCGCTGGTAACACTGGCTATATAAGAGCTGTGAGAGCTCGGTGGTTTCATTATAAGTCCGGTAGCCAGAAGGTTTCCACTTCATGTCCCACTACTGTCAAGTTGGGCCCTTGAGCAAGGCCTCTAACATTCCTAAAGCCATGTTTGTGTAAAAGCTTCTGCTAAATGAATGTAAACGTAAATCAAAACGTAAATCAAATCAAAGCCGTGTGTGTTTGTAAATGCAGGTTTGCAGTTTAGCCACCAGGTGGCGGAAGTGAATCATTTTTGCTCAGTTCGGTTCTGTGACGCATGAAATGATATTTTAATATAAAAACTTCCCTCGTTCTTCAGTATAATTCTCATTCTGCGCTGAAAACAAACATCTCAACACAACCCGTCTGACCTTTTAAAACTGAAACATACAAACAAATCAAAAAGCGCTTATTTAGCTGCAGGATGGACGCTCGCGATTCTTCACAGTTTCTGAGCACTGAAGTGAAAAACTTAATTAAAAACATGAAACACGTCATTAGCTTCCCCGAAAGCACCTAAATGAATTCTTTCTATTAGCATATTAACTCCTGAGGGCTGCACACAATAAACACTCGTTTTCATTCTGTGTGTGTGTGTGTGCGTGCGTGTATGTGTGCTAGTGCTAGTAGCGTAGCAATTAACCCCCCCCTGACCACCATAGTTTATCACTCTTTCTATATTAAAACTACAAGTTCATTTTTTAAAAACTCATTTAGGTTTAACATTTTCTAATTAACGACGTTTATATTTGGACTTGTATCGTTCCACATCATTACAGCGTAAATGCTCGGCTACGTGTCTCGAAATGTGCTAGCTAATCTATAGTCTGTAATATTGGTTTATTTACTTACTTATTGACGTTATGATGTTATATTTTACACTCTCTGTGACAATCATGATGTGAAACTCATTCAACAATCAGCACACAAACTTCTTTTGTATCGCAACTCCTTTACCTGCATGTATGTCGGAGGAAACCGGAGTACCCGGAGGAAACTCACACGGACACAAGGAGAACATCCCAAATCTACATATCTACAGATCTGTTTGTTTGTTCATCCATCATTTAGCGTTACCAGCGCTGAATCCTATTTAGGGTCACGGTTACACTAAACACCTGAACAGGTCGCCAGTCTGTTGCAGGGCACAGAGACAAACACACAGCCGCACACCCTTACACATACACAAAGTGGTTCAGGTACTGGGCTAGAGACCAGAAGGTCGGTAGTTCAAGCTCCACTAGTTCCATTTAACACTGTTGGGCCCTGGAGCAAGGCCCTTAAGCTTCAATTACAGATGTACAGATGTTCAGTCGTGGATGAAAGCATCTGCAAAATGCTGTAAATGTAAATTTATATAT